>MCFA01000104.1:0-142213 GCA_002105025.1 Clohesyomyces aquaticus | reverse complement strand
TTCGTTGTTTCTTCGTCCTGGGCTTCGATACGGTAGCTCTCGCGCCCGACGACGGTAGCAAATAGGATGTTCGAATCCGGGAGGAAGCCGTCTGTGCTCAGGGATTGCCAGACGGGGTAGTAGCCGCGCGTGGTCGGGGACGCGTAGAGGAAGAATTGGGTCGCAGGGTCCCAGAATGTGGTGTTGAACTGCAGGAAGATTTTCGTGTACGTGCCCATCTGGAAGGTGGATATTGAAGTCGTTTTCCAGTCGGGCAGGTCGGGCGTGAAGGTCACGTCGTCGGATTGCAGGACGCCGAGGGAGAAAGTGCAGACAGCGTACGCGGCGCTGATGCAGGAGCCGTCGGAATTGGTGATGGTGACGCCGGAGTCGGAGTACTCGATCGAGGTTACGACGGTGTCGAGGAGGAGGCGCGGGTCATTGGGTGAAAGGAATGTGGAGGCTACGCCTTTGAGGAGCGCGTTGAAACCGCGCTGCTCGGTCACGAAGTTGTTTTGCTCGGAGAACTGGTAGAAGGTGAGATTGTAGCCGGTGATTCCAAAGACGAGCGAGCTTTCGTCGGGACTATAGGAGGTTTCCCAGTCCCATTCCCACCACTCGACGGCTTGGGCTGCCATGTTCTTTTTGGGCTTCCAACCCGCGAGACTGAGGCCCGCACGAGTGCTCTGGTCTTGCAGGTTTTTAGAGAGAAGAACGCCGGCGGCCTGCTCCATGGTGGCGTAGCTGTCTTCGAAGGTGGAAAGTAGACTGCTGTAGTTTACGTACCCGGTTTCGTTGTAAGTTAGGATAGAGTCGTAGTCGGAGAATGTGTTGGTGATGTTGTATCTTTTGGCTTCGGTCCAGATGGGGTTCTCGGGTCCGCCTTCGGTGCCTAGACCTTGGACCTGGTGCATGTGTTAAATTGTGGGAGTTTGCGTGAAGGGGTTGCCATACCCAGTTCGCTCCAAGCTCAACCGTGTAGGGTTTACCATTGGGGTCGTTTCCAAACTCTGTGTGAACCATTCGACCGCCAATGTCTGTTTGCGGTCAATAACTGCTAGTTAGGCATGATGGGAGATACATACCTCCATTGTATTCGACAATGAGAAAGTCCGTGATAGATTGATTCGATAATGCCTGAGCTGCCGTTATGCCTGCAACGCCACCACCTCTGAGCTATATTAGACGTATTCCAAAAGCCAGGACATGTAAGATTTTTGGAACACTTACAAAATCGCGACAGTTGTTCTCCGACACGTGCCATTGTACCCTCTCTGCTGAAAAGCCGGTGCAGCGACAGCACCGAGGGCCCAAACACCCACACACGTGAGCCCGTATCTGGGCAGCATTCTTGTCAACTAAACGAACACAAAGCAAGACAAGACATCAAGAGCAGACGTACCAAGCAGCCTATGGTACCATCTATATAGCATGGTACATGCACCTTAGATTACTTTCCCCGCAGGTGCAGCGGATAGCGGTTGTACCACGATCAGGGTATGACATGGTTCCATGGCATCGGGCGCGACGATAAGCCTGGGAAAACGATCCTGGTACCACATACTAGGCGGGATCAGGTAACTCCATGCTGTACCCCGTGACACAGTACCTGCGCCGGCGATCAGGTCCTCAAATGGTTTTGGTGCCGGATGTTGATAAAAGGAACGTGGGGATGCGAGATATGTAGATAAGGAACACGAGAGGTTGCAGGCGACGCGGGTCGAGTAGCACCGTGGACACACGGAACGCCGTGGAACTGAGGACCTTTCACGTCCCGAGGTCGTGTCGGATATTGACCTCAGAAAGCTAGGTACGATGCGATGAGCTTGTCTGCGGGTCGGATCTTCTGCGGACCAACTGGGCTTGACCATGCACCTTCCTCATCGGGCAAATTATCACGCAAAGTGGACGACACCATGCGAGTGAGCAGGCTGTCGTCAGTGGTGGGGCTGCGCTGGCTTTTCGATCATCCGGCTGTTCGTTTACGAAGGGGCTAGTATCTTTTGAGGAATTTAATGGCTAGATTGTTAATGTTATAGGTAATTTTAAGCAGCAGATACAATCCTAATTCTACCCAAATTATCATAGCAAGCGCTTAAATAGATTATAGTCGCACGCCTTACGGAGCTCAGTGCTCTCCATTCTTGCAGGTCCTGGAATCGTTTCAACCACTCCTGGGTGAAAATGAGTAGTACTCTGAAAGTAAAGGCTTGATTGGTTGATGCAGAATGCTCGGAGGGCCGTACATATACTCCAGGGCCGACCCACGCTAGTACGAAAGCAGTGTAAAACTTCCCATTGGGCGTTGTGGATTGAAAAGATTCCTTCTGGCGTGCAGGGTCATACGTTATCGTTCTGGCATTGGAGGTGGATCAAATCGCAAATACTGATAGATCGTTATGTGCATCTAGGGGCGGGGTAAATTTGACAGGTGCTTGAGGATGACCCGCGGGGCGGTTTTAGGGAGGATCTAGTATCTCAATCTCAACCGCCTGCGTCTTGACGGTCGTGGTGTTGAAGTAGGCGATGAGGAGGCCAGGGCAGGAGGCGGAAAGAGCAGTTTGAGACATAGTTAGCGATTGAAGCTCGTATTGCCCTCCCATCGTTCGGGGGCTTGAGATGAGTGAGTGGCAATCTTACAACCTGATTATGGCGAGATGGAGTCCCAATCCCTCACAGATCCGGACTTGAAGCGGGATGAATCTGTTTGTTGTATATTTCGGGCAGTACCCGTAGCCCGAACAGGGTCTGGTGGCTGCAGAACTCTCTGCGGCGAGAGGCCGAAATCGACGACGGGGCCGATCCAAAACCCAGTGAGAAGGACGAGCCATACAATAACAATGTAACGGCTGTACAAGCTCACAGACTAGTGATCCGCGAGGCCATACCAAGCAATATAAGCGCAGGTCAGACCGCCCTGGGATTCGTAAAATCAGTAAGAGCAAGTAATGGCCGGACAGCATGTCAACTTGATTGACTTATACAGGCATACTCAGAGGCTCATATATAGTTCGGAGGAGGAAGAACGTTGGGAAGAAATGCGGAGCAAAAAATGACACCGAAAGCCGTGATAGCGTGGATGATCATGAGGATCTTGAAGATGGGAGGGACTTGAACCCGAGTGCGCGATACTGTCCGTACTCAACCCGGGCTATTGCGGTGGTTCCTTGCGTATCAGGATCGACTTGTGACGGCAGTCTAGCTGGGCTTGGGCATCGCAGGCCAGGGGCTCCTTTTTATATTTTTGACCTGAGAAAGGCTGATGCCGACAAGAGAGACTGCCATGTTCATTTGCGAGGCATTCGTCAAGCTTGTAGGTGAAAGTTGGACATATTTTTCGTTTCTGGAAGAATATGGTCGTGAGGCTTGAAAGCTGGCGTAGTTTGGCGCATGAGGATGCGCTTTTGGCGAATGGGCGTCACAAGGTGGTGTCGACAGGTGAAAGAAATTCGCTACAAAAGTACCCAAAGCCCTTCTAAGGGAATGGTGATGCAAAGATGCTCAACTTTTGAGACAAAGTTGCGAGGGGAAAGAGACTTTGCTAGATACTCGAAGCGAGGAAGGTGGCCGTCACGTGCCAGGCAGCACGTTCCCACCTCACAGGTCTCGATCTGGAGCTTGAGCTTGAGCTTGAGCTCGGACACCCAACTTTCTCAAGAAAGTCGCTCATCTTGACGCGAGAGCATTGAACTTCGCAGTGTCATTCGATGATCTGGGCCCGTGATGCTTTCAGAATTAGCGTGAAGCCACCTGGTAGCCGATCCGGGATGACAGAATCCAGGAAGCCGCTGTTGCAAGAAGAGATTTCTCCGCGCAGCTCAGCCATTGACATGGACTATAAAACCCTTCGACCGCCTCCACCTCCGATCCTCGATTACTTCGTATCGACTCTTTGATCCGAGATCTCGCATACAACCCCACGATTGTGTCAGGGAAATTGCCAGAGAACCTCAGCTTCTTTCCCTTGAACCAGAAACAAGTACGACAATCATCCGTCATGCAGCTGAGTAGCAGAGAACCACTTGATCAAGGTATTGACTATAGCAAACGCATGAGACCGGTGTTCGCCTTCTAATCCGCGCGCAAACACTTGTCAGAATACAATCTGGCAAGACGAGTGTGCGGGTTGGTCGGTGATCTGAGAGATACGGTCTGAACTTGATCAGGTTAAATCCTGCGAAAGGACCTCATGCTTTGCTTCCCTTTTGTTAAGCGCTACTAATAGGCATAGGTCGCAATGACTACCCCGCAACACCCCGCCTCCGACGATGAGAAAACCCCGCGCATGCCCGTGCTTGCTCCATACGACGGCCTCCCGATACGCAACACCGATCCAGAGATCACCCCTTCGACGTTTGCAGGGCGATTGAAACTTCAATGGAAGAGATTCGAGAAACAACTGGTGTCGTACAACCTCGAAGCCCGCGGGATCCAGCGGGTTGAGGCCGACGAGCGACATGACCTTCGGGCATTGGGATACACCCAGATAGCTATTCTGTGGTTCTCGATCAATCTTGCGGCGAACAACATCACTCTTGGGATGCTAGGACCGGCTGTTTTTGGCCTGGGCTTCCTGGATTCGAGCATGTGCGCCGTGTTTGGCATGCTGGTAGGATGTCTTCCCGTTGCATATATTGCGACCTTTGGGCCGAGGAGCGGAAACAGGACCATGATATTTGCCCGGTTGGTAGCTCCCATGACAGCAAGATCGGAATATGACTAATCAATTCCTCTAGGTACTCGATGGGCTGGTGGCCGTCGAAGCTCGTTGTCGTCTTGAACATCATTGTGCTTCTGGGATATGCCTTGATCGATTGCGTTGTAGCCGGCCAGATTCTTTCCGCTGTATCCACAAACAACATGTCCGTTGTTGTGGGAATTATTGTCGTTGCCATTATAACCTGGGGAATCACCACGTTTGGATACCAAATTTTCCATTACTACGAACGCTATGCCTGGCTCCCGCAATTGATCGTATTATGCATCTTGGCCGGTGTTGCTGGGCCATCATTCAACGTTTCCTCGGTTTCGGAAGGAAACCCTGCAACACTTGCTGGAAACAGGCTCTCCTTTTTTGGCCTCAACCTAGCAGCGGCCATCACCTATTCCGGAGGTGCTGCAGATTACTTCGTCTATTACCCGGAGCACACGCCCAGTTGGAGGATCTTTGTCGTCACAATGATCGGACTCACCCTGAGCTTCACATTCGCCTTTCTTCTCGGCATTGGCCTCGCGTCCGGAATGCTCACGAACACGGCTTGGAAAGAGGCATATGGTGTCTCTCAGGGAGCACTGATCGTTGAAGGCTACAAGCCCTTGGGTGGATTCGGCAGCTTCTGTGGGGTCATCGTCGCCCTCGGACTCGTGGCCAACCTCATCCCACCAACGTAAGTATCTTGTAAATATCACACAATTCGAAGCTAACATCTACAGGTACTCTTCTGGGATAGACGCCCAAATCCTGGGACGATGGGCAGCAAAAGTGCCCCGCGTTATCTGGAACTCTATTGGAGTCATCATCTACACCGTCTGCGCACTCGCTGGTCGTGGCCATCTGGCGGAAATTTTCACCAATTTCCTTGCGCTTATGGGCTACTGGGTATCCATCTGGATGGCGATTGTCCTCGAAGAGCACTACATCTTCCGCCGGAAGACAGGCTTCAATTGGGCCGTGTGGAATGAGCCAAAGAAGCTTCCGCTGGGTATTGCAGCCCTGATTGCCTTCCTGGTAGGCTGGGTTGGAGCAATTCTCTGTATGGCGCAGGTGTGGTACATTGGGCCCATTGCAAAGCTCGTTGGGGACTACGGCGCAGACGTAAGTTTCTCTGGTAGGTGTCTCAGACGTCGAGGTGCTGACAATAGTGTAGATGGGGAACTATGTAGGTTTTGCATGGGCGGCCGTGGTCTACTCTCCGCTGCGGTCTTTGGAGTTGAAGAAGTACGGGAGATAAGGCGATCTAAACCAACTCCATGTTGGCCTTGCCTTTTCCTTCTTTTCTTACTGTCCTGAAAGGCTCCTGAGATGGACATGGCTATGTCCTCGCCTCGCACACTTTCTAGTCTGTCTCTCCGGTCACTCCACTCTCTAGTCAACGGTTGTTCAATTTCTCGGCAAGCCAATCGTCTCCGCTGTCGCCCTTGGGCTCGCATCTCTTTACGGGAGTTGCTTACAGCAATATCGTCAACCCGCTTAGTTCTGCGGTTATAATCCAACGCCCTGCGGGTTCTCTCTGTCAGTGGGAGTTGTGAGAAAGGTTTCCTAGATTCCCCTCAACTACCATTATCGGAATTTCACACGTCATCCATTCTTGCAACGCACAACCTTCCTTTGATCATGTCTAAACGGGAGGCGCTGCGTGTAAAATTGCCACGGGCGAAGAACTAGGAAAGGTTGCAAGGATGGCTTTCCCCAACGCCTAGTACTCTAATATACCGCAAGCTCTTACCTCGTTTGAAAGATTTCTGCTCCCCTGCTCCGCCAGCCCATGTGCCCATCATGCCTTCCGTGCGCCATGCGTCGCGGCCTTGGCGTCGCGGCCCGGACAACACCTAAACTCTCTTCCTTCCGCTTTCTCTGCTTCGCCTTTCCTTGCTCTACGTACTAATGCCGTAGACTGGCGGCTGGCGAACTGAGTCGAAGTAACGCAGTAACTTCGATAGCTCACCTTCACCATGCCAGAATGTAAGTCCCTCCGGGGTGCCCTTCTTTCGTCTCCCCACCACCACCTTCATTACTAATATCCTCCGTCTGCTCAGTCCCCGAAGACGATCTCATCAGCTTCGCCAGCTTCGAAACTGCCAACCCCCCGGCAGCAGTAGCGATGTCTGCTCCGGTCCCCACGCTACTCGTAGATTTGCTGGACCCCAGTGCAGGTGAGCGACAGAGGACAACATCAGCTCTTCCTCTTTCCCCAAACAGAGTCTCATTCGGCTCCAATTACGTCAAAAATGAGGGTCGAAGTCCAGGGCGCGAGAACATGGCTGCCTCGACTCGACCAGATTCTGCCAGGAAGGATAGCTTTGCGGACGTGTTGAAGTTGGCGGCGAAGAGAGCGTTTACCCCAAGGCCTTATAGCCCGAAGACTCTACCGCCCGTGACGGGTGCAGCTGGTCCGTGCCATATCTCTTGCTCAGGGTTTGAGTGTCATCTAACATCGCGCGTATAGGTTTTGCCAGCCATGACGACAGTAAAAACGGTCCTAAATCTAGGAGAAGAGAGTCCAGTGTTCTTGCTAATGTCTCACCCATGGAGAATTACCTTTGTAGCTCTGCGCCAGTATCTCCAATGCCGGTACCGAGCCTCCACGAGGTCATGTTGTCGATCTCTCATCAAGAACCCAAGAGTTTCCACCAGGCTCCAGGCCCAACCTCCATGCTCGGCCAAGAGGATAATGTCGTTGATCATTCTGGAGAGGATGATGAGAAGAAGATGGACGAAATTATGCTTCGACTCAAGGCCGTCGCCGACGAAGCTCTGGCAGATGAGGTCAACGGCGTACCGAGTGCCTCGGCGAACCCTCCTTCGCCCTCGCCTTCTCCTCCCCCGCAGCCTGTTCGGCCTCCGCCTGGTCTCGCCGCGAATCAGGGCAAATACATATATGACGAATCATTCCTGGAGCCATCGACCTCACCTCAAGACGTCCGGTGGTTGCAGCCCGAGGAAGATAGCGTGGGTCCGATTGTCCACCTCACACTACCTGTGTACAACTCCATGGTCGCTAATGAGGCCAAGATCAAGGAAACCATGAAATCGGCCAACGAGAAGCACGAACAGGAGCTACGCGAAATCCACCTGCAGTTGGCCAATGTGAAATCTCAATTGTCTAAGCGGCAAGATAGTCCGACAAGCCAAGAAGACAACGGTAGCCCGATAAGCCAAGACGACAACTGCATGGCTGTGTTGGTCCAGATGAAAGAGGACGAAATCCGCCAGCTTCGAGCGCAGCTAGAAGCCGAGCGCCTCCAAAGTTCTCGACATTCCCAAGCTCTCCAGTCCGACCAGTCAAAGCGGCCGAAGACGACGCGAAATGACTACGAAATTCAGAAGGCCGCAAGAAAGGCAGAAATTCTCGTGAAGAAAGACCAGGAGATGGCTGCACTCCAGAGCAAGTTGGACGCTGCGGAGCAGAATGGTGAGCTCATCAAAACTCTCAAAGAGGAGAACGATAGGCTCCGCGGAGCGCTAGAAGATGCGGAGAAGGCGGCTAAACAGAAGGCTCCCGTTGAAGAGCTTGTGCAATGTCAGAAGCAAATCCAGGGCTTGAAGGAGAAGCTTGCCACAGAGGAGAAGAAGAGCGAGCACCTGACCCAGCAACTCAAGCAAATGTCCAGGACTCCAGCGGCCGCAAAGAAGATTGCCGAACTCGAGGAGAAGGTGAAGGTGAAGACCGCCGAGGCAAGTCGGCTTCGGAACGATGTTCGTGAAGCCAACAAAGCCCTGGAAGTCAAAGACGCAATCATCCAGAAGGCTGGCGACAGCAGCAAGGTGTTGCGCGGCGCGGCTCACTTCGTCCAGGCAAATGGGAATGCGAGACTGCCCAAGACGGTCTTCTCATGCGTCGAATGCTACGTCAACAATATAACGTGCGATTCGAAGCCAACGTGCGTCAATTGCTCGGAGAAGAGGGAGAAGTGTTACCGGTTCCGATGCAGCCAGCGCCATGTTCTGAAGGAGTGTGTGGACAAGCCATGCACGCTGAAACATGATTCTCAGGGCTGGTTGATGACCGCGCAGGAGAGGCCTCAATGGTAGGTCGAAGGTGCCTCGTCTCTGGAGGAACGAATGGAGTGGGTTTTTGCGAATGTGTGGATGCCTACGTTCGACCCTGCGGGGTGATTTCAGAGAGTTCGGACATGGAAAGGGGCGTATATGGGCGGGGTTACGGATTGAGTGCACACTCTATGGCAGACGACGCACAATGCTTGTGGATGTGGCTTCGTTCGGGGCGACGGACCTGGACTTCGGCGTGTGTGCCAATGGCCACCATCGAGTATGGAAAGTAATCTTGAGAGAACCCCCGACCCCCTCGTATGCCTTGAGTATTTACCTTAGTAGGTAGGCGGACTGGATGACAGGAGCTAGCAGGAGGATGGCCATCGGTGAAATGGTGGGTTATCATGCACATCATGCTTCTCTCTTCGAAATAGAATGAACAATCTCTTATCTCCTCCCTCCACGAAATTGCAAACGGAGCCGAACACGGCCACGCATAGGTATTAGTCCTCTGTCTTGAAGTCCCACCACCCTCACACTCATATCCCCATCCCTATCTCCGCCCTCGCAATTGCTTCCTCGTCCCACCCCCCCTCAACCCCCCAACTCACCCTCTTCCCCCTCATCCCCACCTCCCTCACCAACGCAGCCAACAACGGACTACTCTTCGGCACCGAAACCCAGGCATCAAACTCCACCTCCTCCAGCCCCATCAGAATCTCAACCAAACCCCTCAGTATGCCCAAACAAAACTCGGTATAGAACTCCGGCCCGACCCTGAACCCGGCAAAGGTCTCATCGCTCGCTGGATCGCATTGCACGAAGACCCGCACCTTCTTGATATTTTGCGCATATTGTAGTGCAGAATGGAGGGCTGGGGATTGGATGGACCATGCTGGGGGCGGTTTGTGCCACCCGGGTCCAAGACGGAGTTCTATGCGTGTGAGGTGTGTGAGCAGGGTCGGGGGTACGCGGGTTAGGAGGGGCCGCTTGGTGTGGAAGAAACGGCCGTGGGTTGGGAAGAGACGGAAGGTGTTCAGGCTGTAGAAGAGGGAGGTGGATTCAGAGTGAATGAGTCGCGAGACGAGGAAGAGGCGTGTGAGGGGGTAGATGAAGTGGGGGTTTAGGGGGTCGAGGTCGATGGTTGAGGGGAGGATGAGGAGGGTTGTGTAGATTTGGTGCCGGAGGTCGTAGGGGAGAGAGAGGAAGGGGAAGGGTTTGGTGGTGAGGGCGGAGGTAGTGGCTGGCGCAGGGGTGGCTGGCGCAGGGGTGGCCGTGGCTGTGGGTGTCGACTGCGAGGTGGACGTGGCAAGAGCTGTGGTGGTGGTGTTCGTGATGACGGTGGTTGGAGACGAGAGTCGCGTTGGGATGGCCGTGGTCTGCTCGGTATTCGCGTTCGCAATCGCGCTCGTGCCTATGGTCAGTTGCGATAAAGACGAGAGGGCGGTGATAGCGGCGGCGGACGACTGCGAGGAGCGCGAGGGCTTGGACTTGGTTCGTCGAGCCATGGGTGTTCTGCGGATGGGGCTCCAAAGCTCGCCGAACGAGCGCCAACGCTGTCGAGCGGCTTCAGAGCACGTTTACGCATCCATCGTGTCGGTAATGTGTATGATGGCGACTCAAGAGGGCGATTATCAGCAAGATCGCTGCGAGGAGGAGTAAGTGGGAGGCAGTGGCAAGAAGGAAGATGCGGACGGATGTCTAGATTTGTGATCTACGGATTTAAAGCGACATGTCGTGTATGGTATCGTGGGTATGTATCGGAGCTACGGGACTGGTTTGCCCATTAAAGAGAGGCAGCAGTTCTTGGGAGCAAAGAATCTCATTCTCCCCAGTCAATACAACCTCAAGCCCCTGGAAGCGGTGCGGGATTGAAGTCAAATTTATCTCTGGGTGCAACTTTCTGAGGAGCGAAATGTGCCCAAGACGAAGATTCTTTTTGTGCTGTGAGACGGATGACTAAGCACGGAACCGGGGGGCCGGGGGCCGTTGCCGTGCCGAGGGGATGCACCGTGCACGGACGTGCGTTGATCACGGAGGAGGCCGGCCTCGACAAGACAGATTTTCAAGCAACGAGGTCGTCGCCTTATTCTTCTTCTGCAGAATCTGTTTCTGTGCGGGTGGAGTATTTGTAGCACGAGCTACAATGTTACCATGCTCGGAGCTATCGGCCTGATCCTCCATAGCCTTTACTGCACACCGCTCCGCAGAGCTGTCCTGCAATTCCAGCCTTGTCGAGCTGCATGCTCACGCTTAGCTCCACCATTCACAATGATCCCTTCCGTGGAGGGCCACTAGGCTAAGCATTCAGTTCTTGCAGGATGCGGGCTGAAAAGCGGGGACGGCAAGAATGGCCTTGGACCTTGGAAGGCTGAGGAGCCTCATCCTGTCGTTTTGTACTAATACCCAGCCCTCCGTCTCTCTACTAGCTTATCTCACATAGCCAGCCTGGTGACACGGTCCCCTTTGGAATCACATTATGAGCGTTGAAGCGCTACAGAAGCAACTAGACGCTCTACAGCGTTCCCAAGATCAGCTCTTGAGGACTATTACCTTATCCAACAGCACCTTCGGTCCTTCGTCCAACGTTGGAAATATAAGGCAACGGGAAGACCTCAATTCAGAGTCCGCGAACGCTGTCTCCGCAGACACCTCGACCCTTTCTGATGACAGTGACGACGAAGATGAGTCCTGCTTTGTCCAGGCAGAGCTTCCACCACAGTCCTTCGATCATGAACAACTGAGGGAGCATTTGAAGAAGTACGATTGGGATCAGTATGGGAGAGAGATTCTTTCCACCGTTGTGACTGACCGAGGGAGGCTCCATAAACCACATCTGTTTCCGATGCACCCTGGACCCGCAGAGGACCGATCCCACTATTCTCATTTCCAGGTCTATGATGTAGGACCAGATGGCGTACCGGAACTTGTCGAGGCCAGCGGAAAGGAGAATGCCATGTCAAAGGCGGCTGAGACATGGCATTGTATCCGAGACATTGGTGCGAATAGCACACAATCCCAGAAGGTCGTTGGTCGAATTACAATCGCTCGAGAACCGGCACCCATTCTATTCGGAGCACTGCATCTAACCATGCACAACACATTTGACATGGACGAGATATTCGAGTATTTGGTCGGCACCGAATCATCGTCTGCGAACATGCATCGAGCATTCTCCCCAGACATTCGACGCCAGAAGACGTTCGTCTTCAACTTCGAGTACTACACCATCATCGGCGACGACTGCCAACCCGCACAATGGCAGCGCTCCGATGCCGACAAGACCTCGTCCGAGAGCCACATTCCACTCTCCCGTTGCAGCGCTGTCGTTGCCCTCGCTCTCTACGACCCCGCGCCTAAGCGCATCAAGAACAAATCCCGGCGCGCCCGCACCAAATACGGCTGGGTGCAAGACATCTGGTCGCCGTGGCAAGTCCTCAACATCCAGTGCAACCCAGACTGGATCTCTACAACCGACACCTTCGAGTCCGGTCATCGATACCTCAACGGCCCTGAAGCCTTCCTCCATGCGCTGTTGACCGAGTACAAAGATGCTATCAAACGCTACGAGAAGATCTACGACCGTATCACCAAGCTCGTGACCCCGAGCCTAGATTTTCTCTTCTCGAGCGAGCTGCGCGATAAGCGCCTCTTCGAGGGAAAAGACTTTGCCTGGACGCGCCGCTACTTCTGGGCACATCAAGCCTTCGGAAACGTCAATGATAGTATTCGCATCATGGTGGATATGTTTGAAGATACCTTCACCGAGGACGTCTGGGAGGGTAAGAATAAGACGCTTTGGCCGCTGCTGGAGGAAGAGTCGAATAGGAACGAGCATTGGTTAAGGAGACTACGCGTTCTGAGACTTCAGTTTGAGAGGGAGATTAAAGAGTTAAGGTTGCTGATTAGACAGAATAATGACCGGAGGAGGGAAATCGATGCGCTGCAGAATCATCTGTTTAGTGGGACGAGTATTCAGGAGAGTCGGAAGAGTGTCGAGTTGAGTGATATTACCGTGAATCAAGGGTATAATATTAAGTATGTGGTTTGTGCTTCTCCCTTCACACCTTCATGGACGGGTCAATTTTGTTCGATAAATGGGGAATCGTGAAGTTTATTTTTGGCTTGTTAAACAACTGACGATATGTAGACTCTTAACAATCTTCAACATCGTCTTCCTGGTACGTATCTCTCCATCCCCTCAATCCTGGATACCCACTAACCCCCCGCCCCCCTCCAGCCGCTCACCTTCGTAACATCCATCTACGGCATGGAAAACATGACGCCTAAGTCCCACTACTGGCAATTCGGCATCACGCTCGCAGCCGTCTGCATCCCCTTTTTCCTACTAGTAGGCTTCTTAAACACAGACTACGGATATCAGGTCTGGCGCGACAATACTACAAAGTTTATGGCTTGGGTGAGGAGAGAGAACCAGGGGAAGGGGGGAAAGAAGGGGGGTGGGGATGAGGACGAGGGGGATGGTGGGGAGGGGGGTGCGACGAGAGCGGTGGCGAATAGGACGCTGAGTACGGAGGAGGGGATGCGAGTTAGACTTGCGCCGGCGGCGGAGAGGAAGAGGGGGGATGGGAGGAGGGGGACCGGAATGAGGAGGGTGGGTGAGCATGCGGATGAGGAATTGGTGGGGGTGAGGGTTGGGAGTGAGGACGAGGAGAAGATGAGTGGTGGGGAGGAAGGGAGTAGTAAGTGTAGAGAAGAGCAGGAGGTGGTGGTGGTCAAGGAGGTGGTCAAGGGGGAGCATGAACATGCTGATAGGCCAGTCCCGGTGCAGGGGGGGTAGAAACGGGCGTTGGTATATGCATGGGCTTTTGGGTGATGGTCACGCCTTTTGGCATTGACATCAAGGGCCTCGTCGAGCAGCGAGTTTGGAGGTCAAGCAGGGAAATGTGGATGGTGGTCAAGTGACCGTGTAGGGCTTTAGTAGAGGCATCAGAAAGGAAGATGGTGTTGTGGTGTATGTCAGCTGAAGTTCCTGGCTTTGGCAATTGGGAAGAAGAACTATAACATGTAACTCCAGTAAGGCGAATCTAGTCAACCCTACTGCCTCCTCCCCTACGCCCGAACCTATCCTCTTCATGGCTAAATCACACAGTAGTAAGGAGCAATGCACTACGTCGTCAAATGCATAGAATTAATGCCAAACCACCCAATCCAGTGTCATTTCCCAGATTTTTCTCGGGAGTTGCGGGACGCGCATTCCATGGGTATGGTGTTATGTGCTGTTCCATTCTTTTGATAAATAGGTACAATAGACTAGAAATCTGCGAGTAATGTATACACGATCACTTTTCTTTCCCGACCTTTGCGTGGTGGGATTGTATGCTTGGTGTTTCAATGTGCTTCGAGCGATATGAAGGAAATGGCGTCGATTCGGCTGCTTTCTTTGCTCTTGTTTCCTTTGAAAAGGCAGAAATAGCAGAGGGTGGAAAGAGTGTTCGTGGATTCACAGAATAAAACCAAGAGTCCTGACGAATTCAAGATGACCCACCGCAATACCATCAATGCTGTAAGATGGCAGTAGTGACTGGGTTTGCATAACATGGATTGACCGTTCTTGTAGCAGCTCGACGACTCCATTCTCTCGTGAAAATGTCTTCATTCACGGCACTCGTCGTGTCGTATACACACTCTCCGTGACATCACTACCACCTCGCCCACCACACCATGGATTGTCTGGCCACCGTATTTCGCCCCTCGCTACTACGGCCACGCATCCGCGACCGTATCCGCCCCCACAGTTGCCCTTGCCCATGTCCATGCCCATGTCCGTCTCTCCATCAGGCAGGATTCCAGAACTTCTTTCCACGTGCGTGCCCTCGGACCCGAAATGACGAAATCATCTCATCTCAATCTATCTCTTCGCGCCTCGCGGACCCACCCCATGCCATGTCTTCCATCCCAGACACTTCGCCGCCTGCAGGTACGGTGCCACGGCACTCCAATCGCTTCAAGCCAGTACATACATATGGCCCCGTCCGTACCAACCATGCCCCAGCCGATATCTGGCCATCTCACCTCAGCATGCGTGCAATGTCAGTCAGTTGCCTAGTCAGTCAGGCAGTCAGGCAGTCGGCATGGTCCACCTTGTATGGTATCCACAGGACCATCAGTCAAATCATAGTTTGGTCTGGGTTGACAGACGTTCAAACCCCGGCCAGCCTAGCTCTTAATCGCAAGGCGTCGTCTGATTGGCCCCGGAATCCGAGATATGAAGTCGGATAGGGCGCCAAGAATTATATTGCCCGAAGCGCGGCGTTCTCGCCTCACGTTCGGGTTTGCGTGACTGATATGCACTGACATGCAAGAAGGGTGCGGAGGGCGTCTGTATGGCGTCTTGACGTGACTTTGTGCAGGTGGGGAGACGTTGTCGTGCGACGTCCGTCGCTGGCCACTGACGAATCGTCGTACAGGCATATCTGCATGTGGAGTTCAGAAAGTGGGGTCCGGTTATTGCTGTCCTGGCTGGGCTGACCTTCTAGAAGCTCGCTAGAAGGAAAGCCCAGCCGGCATGTGGAGGAGGGAAGGATTGATGTCGGACCCGAATCGATGATCCCCGTCGACCACGCGTGATCCAGACAGTAGCTCTTTCGCTCGCTCAAGACACAGGACACAGAAGCACGTATTGTATGTGCTGTACACAGTCCGGTGCTAGGTAGGTGCGAGATGAGTCGTTCCCTTCCGTCTCACCTCAGCTAGCGCGGCCTTGCGTTCGTTTCACTATCGCGCGACCTCAACCTCGAGGCTCGAGGGCGAATTTCTGTGGGTTCGAAGATGGATACTGCGGCGTTGATATTGCGATATGAGGGTGTCGGGAAGTAGGACTTTGGAGGTGAAATGAAAGGCAGAAAGGTGATTTGGGGCCACGGAGTTTGCACGATTGCGTGTGCAGCGTGTCGCGTGCGGTGGTCATGTGCATCTTTCGAAGATGCAGCGCCCTTCTTTAGATTGCCGTGAAGCTCAAAGCGTAGAATGAAACATTGTTGGCTATGAAAAGAGTAGAGTCGCAAGGAAATTGAGATAATGAAACGAATACCTACCTGCCTACCTACCGACCTGCTTGTCGACCTACTTGCCATACAGCGAACGGCCCGGCCCTGGTCGACCATGGCATGCCCTGCGAGCGAGCAGTATATCAGGACGCGCACATGCTGGAACCGCAGGATCAATCGATACACAGGGTTCAACTTATCACGGAGAGTCCCGATCCAGTCGACGCCCATGGCCAAGGTCGCGCGTTGGCGGAAACAGCTAATGCGCGCAGCCAGGTATCTGCAGGCAGCTTACCAAGGACAGGATTGGACGGGACGGGATTGGGGGATGCGTTCTGTCGGGTGGGGAGCTGAAGAGGTGCAGCATGGGATGTATTGGGATGGGATGGATGCCCCGTCCGCCTGTCAGCCAGTCTTCTAGAAGAATACTGGAAGGCAGTTTATCCGCAAGACATCCTGGCGTGTCATGCACGTGCAGTAACACATTCACCTCTCGCATCCCCGCTGACATGCCGAGTTAATTTGCTGACCTTTGGAAGCGAAAAAGGGGGTTAATTTGTAGAGTTTCCGAATGCGGCCACACGCGCCCCTCCCCACACACCCCCTCCACACGTCGTCGTCGCTCATCAGAAAAAAGGGCCGTTTGTGCAAGCGAATCCTGCTTGAACAAGCTATCGATAACCCTGGAATCCAGAGCTAGGGACCTAGGTACCGGGACCCGAAAGACGCCACTAGCCTGCAGACTCCAGCGTATTCCTTTCCCAGCCAGAAGGATCGCTAGTTCGCGTTCGAAACCAGCAGGTCTGATCCCGACGTTGCGCTGTCGGGCGCAGATACTTGCCATGAGGATTCCAGCAGCAATTTAATCTCCTGCATTGTCGTCGCTTTCAGGTACCCGACGAGGGTTTTAGAGTTTTGCGAGTTCTGAGGAAGTTGGAGACGTCTCATGCCCGCCACGTGGGCACCAGACACGACAAGCCACTGACCCGACCCAGCGCAAAGGCTACATATGCCCCCAAGTGAGTGACATGCCATGAAATCGTTATCTAGTAGGTAGATACGATATCTTCATACTATGGGTCATCTTGGTGTTCCAAGGCTCCTCATAGCATACACAACCATGCACAATCCCCCATCCCAATCTCAGAGCGCCAGGTAGCGCATCCCAATATCGCTTCCCAAGTCCCGAGCCCGCGCCCAGAGAGGCAGTCGGAAGATAAATATGGTATGCACTAGTAACGACATCCTCTTCCCCAGCAACATCGACTCAGGTTAGCTTCGTCCATGCCCCGGCGCGCCAGTGCGGTGTACGCTGCGTCCCAAGACTGAACCGACTCAACGCTAAGTATTATTCCATGGGATTTGCACGCGCTATGCTAAGTAGCTCGGTACGCACGCAGAAACTGCATCGCAATGCAATTCACTATAGCAATCTTGCAATCTTCCATCAATAGTCGGTCCCAGATTTCAAATTCTTCAAGACAAGCTCCTGTCCTAGGTTCGAGTGGAGTCAGTGGACTGATTGATCTCCGCTCGAACCCCGGAAAGGCAGTCGGAAGATATATT
Source organism: Clohesyomyces aquaticus (assembly GCA_002105025.1). NCBI lineage: Eukaryota > Fungi > Ascomycota > Dothideomycetes > Pleosporales > Lindgomycetaceae > Clohesyomyces > Clohesyomyces aquaticus. The sequence goes on along the minus strand of MCFA01000104.1, from coordinate 124,945 downwards.
TGGAGCGTGCAATGCAATTAGTCTCATGATTTTCTGTCGCAAAGCAACCGAAATGATGCACATTGCACATCCGGACCGTTTGAAATACTGGCGGAACTTACCTGCACATCTTATCACATCCAGGCAGAGTCCGGCCAATAAAGACGTTTTGGGAGATCGGTGTACCTAGCACGATCCTGCCTGGGCCGCCTGCTTGGAGGATGTTTCGAAGTAACCTCATGACTTCATCGCATCGTCGCATCCATCTATCCATTCATCCAGCAATCCTACGTAGGCAGAAGAGGAAATAGGATAAGACGTCGACTCCAGTCGTGTGGCGTAGTCTCTCCAGCGTTCGGAATCTCGGAATTAGCGTCCGAGCCGTGGCTGCTCTGCTCCAACAAACACGTCTCTGCCTGTGGCTAAACACACTCGACTCCTCGTCTTGCCCATCACTCCCGCTGCTCCCTCCACCCGTAGGAAGGGAGGGGATGGGAGGAGCCGTTTGCTGACCCATGGCATTTATCGATTCTCGCGGTTGTGGCTTTGGGACGTCTCCGGAATGGGAAATGTGGCTTGCGACACTGCTGGAACTTGACCAATGCAGGTGCCCGCTGGCCATTTTTCCGTCCACTCAATGGGTGAAGGGAAGGAATGGAAGGAGGCAACCCATCCAGATACGAACGGACCCAGTCCAACAGATTCCAGAAGCAAAGACGAATAGAAAATAATAAAATGGGGATTTGCTCTTACAATGCGCATGCGCTGCCGGAAATGCACGAGCACGGCCCGATGTGGGGAAATGTTGAGGTCTCGACTCGAGTGCTTAGTACAACTACGGAGTTGATATTGATATCGGATCGTCGAGTAGGGAGTCTGAATTGTGGAACCATGCCGATGCACATCCAGAAACGTTAATCCATCCTACGCCCAACAACAGCAATTCCCAGTGCTCCCCAAAAAAGGAGAATGCCCAAATCCAAGTCAATGCCCAACCCTAGAAGAGAGTGTGAAACGCGAGCTCGAGGCAATTCAACCGGCTAACCCAACAAATGCTTATTTAGCAACGCCACTATGCTCTTGCGCATCGTCGTCAACATCATCGTTCCATTCGTCTCCTCCCCGTACGCCACTTTCATTCAAAGCCGAAGCTGATGCTGCAGGAGGCGGCGCATCGAGACCGTCGTCGCTCTCGTCTTCAAAAGCATCCGGATCTGCCAAAGGCTGAGATTCGGGATCGACGGTCCCGTTTCCAGGACCCTTCCTCCTGGGCGGCGCGCCTTCAACTCCTTCATCGGCAGACACAGAGATACCGCGGCGACCCCATTGGTTCTTCGGCCGGCTATCCGCATTGCCGTTTCTCGTCGCTGTTGCGGCCGTTGCGTTCGCCTCCTCGTCGTCAAAATCGAAGTCGACGCTCTTCCGGCCGACTAGACGACCCACGAGCCAGCCGCGCCCCAGGTCTTCCGAGTCGACGACTCCGCCGCGCCGAAGCTTTACCCGCTGTCGAGTCCAGTATACCCATCCAAAGTCGATCATGAGGGCAGTTTGGATAGTGCCCCAGACCCACGACGTGGGATCCCTATATCCGGGCACAGTAGCCCCCCTTACGATCCAGTTTAGAATGTATAGAAACCGGTAAGTTCCGAGGGCGACGAGATAGAAGGAGTCGAGCACGGTCGGTACCGTGGTTTGGCGCAGGAGCAGCAGTTGTGGTATCACGCAGACGGATTCTAAGATCTCGGAGAACACCCAGAGAAACTGAATAAGCACGCAGTCATGTCAGCCACCGCCATAAGCGTTCGCCCGTTCAGCTCGTCAGGGGTGCTTCTTACCTTGAGCATAGGGTGGTTAGCTCCAGGGACCATTTTGCGGAATATCAGATACCAGAAGGGGGCAATAATGATGCTCCCGCCGAGGCAGTACATGCCGAACTTCCATGCCTTTTCCCGCTCTCGTGTCCGCGCGTACACGCTAGTCATCAGGAAAATGATGTAGAGCGAGGACAGAGTGTAGAAGATTTTGAGCGAGAAGTTCCATGTGTGCTCCCAGTCCTTAGTGGGGGACATGGAGAAGATGTCGAGATAGCGGGAGCAGAAAACGAGGGCATAGAGGGCCTGCGTGATGAGCGACACGCCCTCAGCGCTGCTGTTCGAGTGAATGGCCCATATCAGGACCAACTTCGAAGTCGTATGTGAAACATCTCCCAGGATGTGGAAGGCGTTGAAGCTATCGCGATATGCGGCCATGCTGTGCACTGGGAACGACGTTGGCCGTCTGTTGCGAGGTCACAGCACAGCACGAGCCAGGCACCGCTGTCAGGGCCGGGCTTCCCAGGATCGCGGCTCGCGGGGCTGCGACGCAATATCGTCGCTCGACAGTCGCGTGGTGGTGGAGAGAAGGTGGTGGTGGAGAGAAGGTGGTGGTGGCTGGTGTGGTGATGGGTAATGGGCGTCGTGCTATTGTTAGCTCGGTGTAATGGTGTTGACGTGAAGCGCGGTGGCTCGAAAGCTGGAGAGCAGCTGCGACGCGGCTTGGCCCGGACCCTGCATGCCAAACTAGCATGTTTCGGGCGCAGTCTCCCAGCTAGTGTGTCCGCAAGGCTGACTTCAATCTTCAACCTCATCTATTGCTTCCTCGCGCGGCTATATGACACTGCCCCATTGTCTAGGTATTCGTCTTTTCATCTATTCCGTTCGGACCCGAACGGCAGTCGCTCGACCCCGGCCCCCATTTACGTGCATTGGCAATTGCGGGGAGCCTAAATCACCAGAGCTGAGCCTCAATCCTAAAGTAGCTATTCGTGGAATTACGTAGTGTGCCAATTTGAACTTGCTCATTCATGCAGTCGAAAGGAAGTAATACCCACGTATGAACCTCGGTTCTAGATTTGTACGCGATGTATTTGGAAGGAAGTGTTGCTCCAGTCGTGACTTACACATCTGCGATTGTGGGCTGTGCGTGAAATTCAAGACCTTGCAGGAAGGAACTTGAAGACTATAATGCCCTAAAAATGGTCCTTGGTCGTTGAGAGTTAGCCTTGCGAGAGAACCAGTTGCTGTCCGCACAAAAGTGGATTGAATGATGGCCCAAACCACGATACATCTGCCGTACCGTACACTTCGTCCTGGTATTCGAGGTGGGGATAGTAAAGCTAACATGTGCCAGATATTTTGGCATCGCCCTTGAACTAGTATTGCATGTCAAGCATGAGGTATGTGTTCTGTTTTGCTCTTGCCTTCTAAAATTGAGAAGGCAGGTACGCCATGTGCTCGCTTCGGGCTAAAATTAAGCTTAATCTCACGCACTCATTTGCTGCAGTTATTTAGAACTGTGTCTGCGCGACCCTGAAAGGCTGAGATCGATGCAAGCAACTAGTATAGTATGTGCTGCAGGGAACGCGAGGCTCAGCGAGCGTTTCGACAAACTGCAGCAGAGATGCTCGCGCGGGTAGAGCTCCGTGTTAATTATACTCCTGCAACGGGGAACATTGCAAGCCCCAGACTGAGTTCCGCTTTAAAATCAGGCTTTCCAGGCGCTCCAGCGAGCAAGCATTTGGAAATGGTTGCCGCAATGATGTACAGCACAGAAATCCTTGGTACCACTCCGGACCCAGATTAATGGAATCACACGATTTACGGGCGAACGCCTTGAGATAATCGGCCTCAAGACTCCGTGAGCTGCAAATTCTCGAGGGCGCAGGGACCCCATGTTTGTGTAACTGTTTCGTTTCATAGTGGAATGTTCTCGCAGATGGTGTTCAAAAAGGTTGCAAGGGTGCTCCCAAGGGTATGGTGCACTTAAATACCCTGGGCAAATCCTGCATATAAAGAAATAAGGAGGTGCAGAAATGGTATCGAGGGTGATTGGAGAGCACTATTCTCGGACGAATGAACTGGACGAGCTGGCGGGTTACACAACATGGACCAACGGCCGCATGCGGTCTTGTTGCAAAGGGATCGTGAGGCGGACGTGGGTGGTATAAATCGATAGGATTCTACCTTTCGTAGCGGATGAATTAGCTTGACGGATAGATTGCGGGTAGAACATCGCCAGGTGATCCCCGTCCACTCGTGGGTATTCTCAGAGGATGTATGTTTGCTGCCGACCAGGCACGGGGGACCTTCAACCAGTGTTTCGTCCGCATGCAATGTCTTGAAAGGAAATTGGAGGTCTTGAGATTCACAAGGCGAACCGCATCGCCGCGCCGGACATGCGATAATGACCCATGAGGAGGGTTGAGCCAGCCTTTGAAGGGAATCCCATGGAGGACGAAGCACCTAGACAGTTGTTAATCCTTCGAAAGAGCCGTGTCGGGAATGTTAGGACATGGCCATACGACTGCCGTGATCTAATCTTCTAGATGCTGACGTACATGCCATCCAGGGACACGCGGTTCGTCGTCGGATCCCGGGTGCAGGTTCGTGGGATTCGGGACCTATCAGATGCTTGTGTTCATTTCCCGCTGAGATTTCGAGAGCAGGGAGCAAGAAGAAAATGTCGAGGTGACATGGAGTGATAATGAACGGGAGGATCTCCCCGGGCAACTAATGATGCAGCTGGGACAAGAGAGAATGACGGGGGGTAGCAGTCTGGGTGCCAGCACATGGTGCTCACGCAGCGCTGTGGGAGGCCCAACCCAGATCAGTGCTAACAATTTCTGGGAGGGAACGTCTGCTGGAGACCTGACGCAATTGCGCTGCCATCGGCATCTATAGCGAGACGGTCGGACTCCGGTAGTATACAAGCTGACATGGCGCCTCGACACCATGTGCATCACGTCTGAGGAGCAGGCGGCGCTGCCGCAAGTGCTGAAGGAGTCAGAAGAGCAGGTGGTATGATGGGTTGGACGATGGCAGTGCAAGCCGCTTTGTCGCGGGTGGTGGGGAGAGAGGGGTGTGGGATGGGTTTGGGGGTGCGGTGGGTGGTGGAGGCCGAGGGGTGAGAACGGCAAGAAAGACTAGAACGGATGGGCCGGGGCGTGATCTGACCCCCTTCGCGATCCACGTTCGCAACGCAGCGTGGACGACGGTCAAAGAATTGGACCTGGGATGGCTTCCTGAGCGCACAAGACGCGAGCATCGGAGTGCAGCAGGCGGCTTGGCGACGGCTGCGCGGGCTGCTTTAGCCGTATACTGGCACTGCTTATGGGTGCTGAAAGGAGCAAAGGCACCATTTGCTGCGCACGGCATGTCCTGCGGCTCGCTCTCTGCCGACGAGTCGAGCATGCCGACCGATGACGGCAATGAGGCGTAGACAATTGATGCAAAATGCCTCCAGAGCGGTGAAGTTGAGGCTCGCGTCGTGCGAGTGAGGGTAGGGTTGTCTGGCATCGCGAGCTGGTGTCGAGGGGGGTTGAGCAGCCGACCTGGCATGTGCCCCCAATCGGGTGAATTTAGCTATTCGACTTGCAGTGGAGAGCTGGCATTTAGTGGCCATATCTCGCTGATCCGGGTCATTTTACCCAGTCGGCACACACTTTGAGCACATCTAAGCGCCCTGAACGACTCTGGCTGCACACGGGATCGTGTTTCATCTCATTTTGCTGAGCCTACCATGCCGCTTCGGGGACTTTTTTCTGTCGTAGCCGCCCTTAGCAGTCTTAGCAGCAAGCCTCGCCGCAATCAACCAACTTTCCGCCCCTAATTCACCGAATGAGAACAGTGGCTGGATCTGAGAGGCTTACCGTGGCCGCCTTCGACGAGGGAAATTTCAGAAATTGGACAGGCGAAGGATTACCATCCCGGCCGTTATGGCGTCGAGGGGGCCTTTGCTCGAACTCTGGGGCTTCATCGGAGCACCGCTCACGGCTCGCGGGCTCATCTCACTGCGCACCCCGAGCCCAGTGTCGTCCAGCGGCGAGCAGCACGGACTGTCGTTCGTCACAGTCACCTGCACGCTGCAGGAAGCGCGAGACGGCAAAGGCAGCACTCGAGGGCCGTGGTGGGTGCTCGCGGTGGGTGCTGGACCTGCTGGTATCGACCAAATGCTTGCCAGAGACCGCGACGGGCGTGGACCGCCCGTCATCAACGACTGTGCCCGGTTTCCCAGCCTTCCCAAAGCTCGTCGCCGTACTGCGGGCAGGGCTGAGAAGAACGCCTGAGAGCCGTTTCTTTGGCCGTGAGGCTGTTCACTCTCGACCGCCGTCTCCCTTGGATCTTCACGCTTTGAGTCCCAGCGCATCGTTCCTGGACCGCCTTTGGCCTGCAATTGGGCCGGGCACAACCGTACGACAGGCCCGCCGTCGACGCGGCTCAAGCGCAAGACGCCAGCCTCCCAGGAACCCTGGCAGAGCAGCGCCGTTAAGCCCTTGTTGAGCCCTGAGGAGACGTGTGGAGAGCATGGGTGAATTGCTGGGCGCTAAGCTGCATGGCCCGCTGTGCCATCCTTCTCTAAATCCGTCAACCGGGGGACGAACAGACTCGTCGCACTAGAGCCTGTCCTGCCTGTCTCCAAAAAGTGCCCAGCTCAAGCTGCGCTGGTGCGTGAGCAGACGAGCATCGCCATGTCCTGATACATATTGTCGAAGCATCTCCTCTCAACCCTTCTTGCTCCGCTCCACCAACTGCGCATGCACACTCCTGACTATTTTATTGTGCCCGGCTATTGTTGTCTGCACCCGTAACAGCAGTACAATCCAGCACACGCTCTCCCACAGCGGCCCTTCACCTGCCCTCATGCCTGCTGTACTTGAGGGTGCTGTGCCCCCACCCCATCTCCACCTGACCGGCAAGTCATCGTGGCATTCTTCCTACAGCCCAATAAAGTATCCTATTATTCCCTCCTCGTCTCCTCTTCCAATGTCTCCCGAGTCTCTCCCTCCATATATTCCTCAACTGCACGAGAACCCGCTCCCCCCACAGGATCTGGGTGGCTTGCCTAGTTCAAGTTGGTTTGGACCCTCCGTTCCCGCCCCAGAAGTACAAAACGAGGTACGTCAGCCGCTCATGACCTCGTAAACTCCAACTGACATCAGCTCGTCTTCTCAGTCTGGATACAGCCAGTTCACCTACGACCAGCCATACGTGACCCCGCATACATCATCCATCACGTTTTCGCCGCCAGCTCAGTTCCCCAAGCCATTAGGCACTCCCGTTTCATTGGCAAAGGATGCCTCGGTAACTGCTTTCTCTCCCGCGTCTGAGTATTCCAAAATGTCCGAACCTGGACATGGCGACTATATTCGTGCATCAGATGAATCTTATGTCGACGGCCCAAGAACCTCAGCGGAATCATCAGCCCATCTTCAAGTGGAGTCAGAACCCCCTGCGCGACCTCGTAGCAGCCCCAGTACCTTTACGCCAAATCACCCGTCCAGTGGCCCTCTTGACCATTACTGGACATTGAATCCCCTTGGGATTTCCACTTCCATGGGCATGCACGAGCAGTACTACCCTGGCTCAACGTATCCTCCGGTACGAGCCCGTAGCCCTCGCTTGAGTGAACCAGCTATGGAATTTGCTGCTGACCTAGCTGCTCCACAGCCGCGTCGTATGTATCCTCCAATAGCACCTGCACCTAACGCAATTGGATATCCGAGGACAAGTGCACCAAAACGATCTCGTGAGGACGACGATCCCTCGGAGCACTCCAAACGACGGAAACGATCAGACTCAAACACCACCATGACGATGGAGCTAAGAGAGGAAGAGCGATTGCTACTCCAGCTCAAAGACGAGGAAAATATGCCTTGGAAAGACATTCAAGCTCGCGTGGAATCAGACCTTGGAAGGCGATACGAGGTCCCCGCTCTCCAAATGAAGCTCAAAAGACTACGGGAACGCATGCGAGTGTGGACTGAAAACGACGTCAGAGCACTGCGTGCTGCTCATGATTACTGGGCACAGAGCAAATTTGAGATTATCAGCCAGAAGGTAAGCATAGTCGCGAGATTAGACCATGGCCGTTGCTAATTTGAGTAGATGCTAGAATTTGGTGCTTCTGAGAAGTGGACAAAACAGCAGTGTGCTCGGAAATGGGCCGAGATAGATCCTGGGCCAACACCATACACCTCCTACGATCATTCCACGGGCTCATACGCTCCTTACACCATGAGCCCGGTGGAAGCACCCCCTTACGGCATGCAATACCATCTACACATGCCTTGAGTGAAATGACGAGAGTACGAGGATACCATCCACCGATCCACGAAAGAAGAATGAGGGTACGATGACCCGCCAGCAGCGGAGCTTCTCTACCCCTGGAAGGCACAACTGCAGCGAGGGACAGACACCATGGGCGCCCATTTTGGAGCGACATGAGCACTGCGTCCTCAACATTTGGTTCAGCACAAGCGCACAACTCCGCGTTCTCAACTTCTTTCTTGTAAATAATTTAGACCCCTCACCAGGGTTAACTGGTGCCGACCGCTATGTATTTGCTTTCTAGCGGTCTGGACTTTCTTGTTGCTCTGAGAAGAGAGACTTCAAAGTACTCTCGGCCTCACGGGAGTTCGAAGAGGAGCGACAATACCAACACAGCTTCAATATGACTCTTTCCGAACCTTTCTACCGTGTCTGGCAGAGTTCTCCCGCTCCAACTACTCAAGCCACCGAAACTGTGCCGTATGGCTTTTACCGCGCTGTGAACGAAGAACCAACGGCGAGGCGATTACCCGGAACGTCAAATCGTGCGATGAGGACCTTGGGGATTCCCGGCAAGATTGTCGAACAGACCAAAGCGGTAGCGGTTCCGCAACGCCACTAGGACCCGAGAATATTGTATGAAACATTCAGAGATCCTATTGAAAGCATGATTTCCACGGTAATTGCGGGAAACCTGCAAAAATCCTACCCAATGATGCTCCCGGCAAATATCGGGGTGCACTGCGGAATCTCAACATCACTAAACTATCGTGTGTCCTCTGCGGATCGCTGAGTCTAACGACTTCTGTATACATCTGTCTAGACCTTCTTGCCGCGACGTTAGCGTGTTTTTTATTCCGAGGAGATTTATCACAGCTGCCACGTTCTGGAACAAGAGCCGAATCGTTCAACGGCCAACTTCACCGATCGTGGAGACGTCCATTGCCGCAGCTAAGAGTCATGTGAAGAGTCAAACGGTATGTGGAGAATTGGGTGATTGGGTATCGGTGGCTCATACATAATCTCTTGGTAGGTGTCAATGAATGTGGAGGCCGCGACGTGGATCATGGCTGCTGACCGCATCCTCCGCGAGCCTTTCTGGGCTGAAGGATCTTGCTTTGATCATCCTCTAAAGCCGCAAAACCAGAAAAAAACAGTGCCTCAAGAGACGTTTACGTGCGTCTTTGACTGAATTCAGACAGTGTTGCTTCTTTCATCTGGCGCTTAATATGGCCAGCTCACAGCTCTCCACTTCTCTTCCACTTCCTAACTGGACATGTCTCAGATCAACCCTCAATAAATCTGCAAGAACGGCACATTTCTGCTCTTTCCCCCCTCCCAAACCCCCCCATTCAAGTTAAAAGGCCGCCAATCCGGGCCGAGAGGAGCACGGCTAACCGACAGCTATTGGCTGTGCCGCAGGGTCAGTCATCTCGACTGTTGGTGTTGCATTTACGTCGCTTCCTATTCGTCATCGTGACCTGGAAGATGCCTCACACAAGACTGACATGCATTTGAGCTTTAGGCAGGATTGAGGGCAACCGCGCCCAACTTCCATCAGCCCATCAATCGGTCGTTTGGCGCTTCATAGATGATAGATCTAGTATATCGGTGCCACCAACGGAGCGCGCTTGTGTCCTCTAACTCTGCCTTCCGCCGATTTCCGCCAGCGGCGCAGACAGAGCTGAGCCGCATTTCTCTAAATCAATACTTCATCGTAACCTCCAGCAGCGTGGGTCGCTACCCTCGCCACTCGTACCACAGTCTTTCATCAGACTGGCGCTCGAGGGGCATGCTTGCTTGCTTTTTCTTTTTGAATGCACTGCACTGAGCCTGCAACGGAAGCCAACAACATCAACGGTATGCAGGGATACGTGATACGTTACAAGCATGAACATGCCGACTCAAGTAACAGATTTCCTTGCCTGCAAGCGCCGCGATAATTCACTGCGTGCAGCTCAACAACGACAAGGTCTCGACTATCAGGCCGAGATATTCTTGAGATCCTTGTGTTTGAGATACATCGTCCTGTTTTACTAAAAGTTCTGAGCCACGAAATGTTCTCTTGCAGCTTTCACGGCCTATCAAACATGCAGCTCCTCGATTGATATCGCCCGGTATATCGTTGGAATCCGTTACCACCAACCGTTGCCATCATATCCAAGGTGAAGTGCATCTGCTAAGTCGAGGCGTGCAGTATATATATCGGACAGTTCTCGTGAAGAGAAAGTGCCACAGTCGACCTTTCAACGACAGCGAAAATCAAAGCCGCAGCCTTCAGCTATGTGCCCCAAAGCATAATTTCATAACAGACCTTACCTGACAAGCGGTGTGATAGTTTGTTTCATTTTTTGTCATTGGGATTTCATAACACCCTTTCGCACATACGTCGACGACTATTTGCACTGCCTGCACAAGCAAGCAGACCTTCAGGCTCAGAATAGAAACTAGTCGTTCTCTACGGTCCGATTGTTTCATTATCTCCTATCGTATTTCAATATAGAAGAATTCGTTCTTTCCTATAGTGCTAGGGGGAAAACGTTTTGAAACACTAACCACCCACGCATAAAGATCAAATCGTGCCGTATAGTCTTATGGATCCTGATCCTTTGTGGCGCAGCAACCAGCCTCGCTCGCGGCTTCAGCATGGCAGCCATGCATTCCACGTGCGCCTCACCGATTACGATGCCAATGCCTGAAACACGGGCGTCGCGCACCGCCCGCCGAGCAGGCAAAACATGCCGCATAGCCATTCCACGAGAGTTTCGTGACGTTGATGATCGGGACGGTCGGGTCGTTAGCTTCACTTCCGACTCCGGATCCGACGGCGCAATCGGAGTCAAAGCACCAAATGTCGGCGCGAAACTCCTGACCAAACGGCTCGGGAGGCCTGGATCCTGCACAGCCCGACGGACAACAATCGCGGCATTGATCCCGCCCTCCCCGCTCCTTCGATGCTTGGACTGATGTTGACCTTCGAGGGCTTACCAAGAAGGGGTAGGGTGAAGGCCCCGTTGGTTGTTGCGCTCCGTGCTCCATGATGCATCTCTCGTGAGTCGATACCTTGGCGAGCTGGGGAATCCTAGAGCAGGCGGATGTACCTTGCAGAACGCAATTTAACGTTATATTATAGTTGAGCGTTCGTCTAGAAGCAGGGGAACTGCATGCATTTCGACGGCGAACGCCCGTGGGTACTGGAAGCCTTGCATGAGATTCTAAAGGGGGTGCCATCCTGCGGGATCGCAAACTCACTGGCGAGGATTCCTCTCCTGCCATTTCAAATTCAGCATCGGAAGTTCCCGTGTTTTTACTGATGTTTTGAAGGATTCCCGTGGAATGACCCAAGCGAAAATTCGCCCTTCGCGGTATTGTCTTAATTAACGTCATATGTGATGAACAAGGTCAAGGAAAATACCGACATACCCGCTCTGCAAGCAGAGCATCCGGAAATGGCTCAAGGCGGTTTGATGAAGAATTGACTCGGCCAGAGGACGTGAGGCCGTCGTGGGGCATCTCCCATCTGTCTCCCCCAAACAGATTAGCGCGTAGCGGACTTTATTCGCTCTTGTCGATAAGTCCGCGATCGGTGGACGATGACACAATCCACCTGGATAAAATCGTGAACAACCATTGATTTCCAATCTTCCATCTCGTTCAACTCCTCCTTTGGCTATATTATGATCAAAGCCGTAACAAGGCTATCGTCATTCTTGGTCCAGACTCCACAGAGGCAGCTCTCCTCCCGACCGTTCCATACTTCATCTCTCATGATGTCTAAGCTCAACATAAACTCCACATATCGTATGCCATCAGGCTACGATATCCCTGTCCTTGGCTATGGTGTCTATCAAACCCCTGCTGCCGAAGCTACTGAAGTTGTCGAACATGCTATCAAAGTAGGCTACCGGCACGTCGACTCAGCGGTAGCGTACCGAAACGAAGCGCCATCCGCAGAGGGCATGAAGAAATCCGGGATTCCGCGGGATCAGCTGTTCTTCACGACCAAGATCCCACCGGCGCAGATGACGTACGAGAACTCGAAAAAGCACATCGAAAGTTCTCTCAAAGCGACGGGATTCGACTACGTGGATTTGTACCTCATCCACGCGCCATATGGCGGCAAAGAAAACCGAATCGGAGCTTGGAAGGCCCTCGTCGAGGGTGTGGAAGCCGGCAAGATCCGGAGCATTGGTGTGTCCAACTACGGAGTCCATCATTTGGATGAGCTGGAGGCGTGGATTAAGAGCACGGGTGAGAAAGAAGGCCCTGGCAAGGGCGGCGTTTTGAGCGTCAATCAGATCGAACTCCATCCTTGGCTTGCACGGAAAGACATCGCAGAGTGGTGCAAGAAGAGAGGTGTCATATTGGAAGCTTATTCACCTGTTGTACGCGCGACCAAGACGAATGATCCTTTGTTGGTTCCCCTCGCGAAGAAATACGGAAAGACGACAGCGCAGATTCTCTTGAGATGGAGCCTGCAAATGGTATGTGAAGCATATGACTTGGACCACACTGAAGCCTATGAATCATCCATCCTAACATCTGTGCAGGGCTTCGTTCCTCTCCCAAAATCTGTCACAAAATCCAGAATCGAAGAAAATGCGCAGCTCTACGATTTTGAGCTTACGGAGGAAGAAATGAAAAAACTGGACACCGGGGTATATGAGCCCTGTGCATGGGACCCAACGGTGAGCCATGATTGAATAGTGTGTAGGAATGCGAACCTCTGTTCCGAAAATGTTTCTACTACAAAGGATGAACAGTTGGTGTTGGTTCTGGGTCTTATCCCTATTCGCCCTCCCATTGCCTTACGAGAAAAGGCCCGAAGCCTGTCTCCGCCGTAGACAGTGGAAGATTTTCTCGACTATCGGCCCTCCACAATATAGCCGCATGATTGGGGTAGAGCTCAGCGCCAGGTAGGCCTCGTCCAGATGTCACAACAACTTAGGTGCAATTACATATTCAGTTTGTGGGATGCCGTCCAGTTTTTGGTTCCCGTTCTAGATTGCTTGCCAATACGGTCTTACAACTTAGGAAATCTGATCAATGAGCTCGTCTTTTCATGACAGGAAATTTATGTGAGAACCTCGGAACCTGCAATTGCATTATTGATTAGCTGCTACAGGCATCCGATAGGTCAAGTTGGGTAAACATAGTGCCAACCTGATGGGTGTGATTATGCTAATGCGTGCCTTTGAGCCGATCATAATTATTCTTGTTCTATCGAAACGAAGTTGGCCACCACTCTCGCCACAGCAAAACTTACGTATTCACTATCGGTAATATAGAAAGGTGTTGGTGGGCATGCAATTCTCCCACGCTAGCTCGGAAACCTCCTGAGTAGCAAGAGAACTCACATAGCCCCAAAAATCTATCGTGGGTCGGGGGGGCCGAGGTTCGCGGTCGTGGCCACTGATCTCATGGAGACATCCAATGCCATCACGCGAGTAACAGATATTCGGTACCGACATAGCATACTTGTTGACCTTGCTTCTCAACTAACACTTTACCTACTTGGTTTGATAGATTCACCCTAGGGTTGCGACCTTCTATCGCACGCGGGGTTCCTCCGGGCAACCCGCACGTATGTATTTACGATGTTTCCGGTCGTGCACGAATGGATAGATTGGCATGCCACGCTGCCACCCCTTTAAGACCAGTATCTCTATACACCCACCGCGAGTATGGTCGAGAAGGATGGTAAAATGGGGCCTATGTATGATGTCACGAGCTGGCCATGAATGAATCCGCGGCAGGTCAGAGCTTGTTTCCGAACACGTCCCATAGTACCGGAGAATTCGATAGCCCATTTGCAGATCCGACGTAGATCTTCGAACCACATGTAATTTGAATTTCACCGACCCGGGGAGATGGAGAATTCGGATCGGCTTTGGGAGCGCCAGCCCCGTGGCCGGGGCCTGGCTTTAGCCCCTTTGAGCGACTCAAGATGCGGACCAGCACGGAACCATGTGGGTCATGTCAGAGGCCATGACTTCTCGAGAAGACGGTTGGTAAATCCAACCAACCAAGGCCGTGTGACTGCAACCACTTGCTCCGAACCTCTGCAAGTCCTCATATGCACAATATATTTCAGGATGGCTGTGGAAATAGTGAGCCCAAAGTCTTGCGCATCACCAGCTGGGATGAGTCGACAGCTCTGGTTCAGGAACAAATCTTGCTCTTCCACGGTTTAGACATTCTGATCGATCGTGAATATGACATGACGGTCCAAGGCGGCTTTCAGCCAGCCAAACAGTCCTTACATCTACTTCTTCCATTTCTCATGATCGTCTCTCTCGGCGCCTTTGCCTTCTATCCGAACTTCTTCTCCAACGGCACTTACGGGGCTGACAGTGTTGCCAACTACGAATCCATCTCTTCTATCATCGATGCCGAATACAACTCCAAAACCGGGAACTTCGAATACGTTCTGGAAAAGAGGCTTACTAACTGGTACCGCCGCTCGACTCTATATGGCGCTGTACAAGCTTTTACAGACGCATACACTCAAATCTCCACGACCTAAATCCTTCCTTTAGGAATCGTTCAACTCGGTGGATTAAACTTTAATGCCCAGACTGTTCTGTGCGACATCTACCAAGGCCTCAATTCAATCACTCCTTTTGCTCTGGCTGGTGAGGAGAAAGACCTCGCAGCTGGGATTACCTAGGCCGTGGGAAAGCTCCTTGCGTACTTCAGTAATACGGCTCTCGGGTGCCCGAGCAGCAAACTATCTCCAGACTTCCAACTCTTTCCCAACGCGACGAGGACGGGAGGACCGTTCCGCGTTCCAAGTGCCCAAGCAGCGAATGCGGGGAATGATGTTTATAATAAGGTGTATTTTGCGTCGGCGCTTACAGCGCCGCAGTGCAATCACGGTTCTTCTTCGGAAAGAACGGGGAAGATTTTGAGTAACGTGTTACTTAGCAGGTTTCATATTGTATATTATTGCTGGCAGTAAAGAATTGTAATAACATATTCGACCAGTAAGCCGACCAAACCAGTGGGCCGGCTACTTTTCCTTGGCGCGGCTAGCTTTGTAATTAAAAATTCATGTCTTAATAAAATGACGTGATTTTAACTAAACAAGAAGGCAGGATTAAGCTTGCACACTTTAAGCCTATAGTTCTTGCTAATTTTAAAGCTTTTAACGCACTGCTATAGCCTTTAACGTTAAATACTACAGGCTCTCTAATTAGCTTAGAGGAACTCTATTCTAACTTAAAACATAACTAGTTCCAAAAAGCTTATAATAACTAAAGAGCAGACAATTATCTAATATATCCTTAACCTTAATTTACAAGGATTTACGCCCTAGCTATGTAAGGTAGCAGATATAGCAGATGAACTACTAGACGCGTGCAGTAGTAGGCGGGTTGAGTCAAAGAAGATGTTCGGGGTCCTTGCGTCGTGCGTTGGGTGCTTCCGCATAGATGAATCTTGAGTGCCGGGGGACTGAGCGCGCTCGTTGTGTCCTTTACATTGGGCTCTCAACTAGGCAACCAGACAATCACACCGAACTACAACCACGTGTTCTTCCGCACAGTTTATATAACTTTCAGTGTGAATAACGGGTATCGTGCTGGTCCTAGTGGTAAAGGTTGGTCTTCAGGTATATATATGCAGTCGAAAAATAATATTTACAACAGCCTTGAGAGAGTCATTGTACAATAATTCCAAAAACATTGATCTCTTGTTGAAAAGAGGGAAAATGCCACCGCCCAGATAACCATTGAAACATTGACAACATTCAGCCAGAGAAGATAGCCCATGTTGGAGAAGGCCGGAAAAGATGTGCGAGAGAATAGAGAGTCTCTCAGGACAACGATCCTCCCACCGCAGAGAAAAGCGAAAAGGAACCTTTGTTGAAAGGAAGAGCCGAAGCAAATGAACAATATAAAAGGAGGTCATTTCTGACCTAGGTAGTATCGTGAGCGGGAAGAGAAGAGGATGTTCTGCGGAATCGGTAGTCGCCGACCATCTAATGGAATCGCGAAGACCTATGCTATCAATCTTTTGGGAAGAGATGCCGGCTCCAACCAGTGTTTGCAGACACCGCCGTTCATGTCCTTCAGCCACTCGGCATCAGTGGCTCGGATAAGTTTGTCGAAACCGTGTGCTTGGCGTTCGACCTCCGTGTATACAACCCATTCCTTAGCTTCTTTCAAAGTGTCCCTTTTCATATTTTCGCCCCACCACTTCTGCCTTATCACATCGACAAATTCCTTTGTGTCTTTGGCGGGGCAGTTCTCATCCTCAAGTCCGTGGAAAACATATATGCGAGGGAAAGTGATGAGGTCTGGATTCACGTCCGGGACCATATCTAGGATGTCTGGTTGAGCAAACGCTTCGCCCCACCGCTTACTTGCCGAGAGTGCAAAGGTAATTCCCAGTCTCTGTGGGAAGTCGGCACCAGTTGACTGAGGTATTTTACCCGCGGCTCGAATTTTCTCAATCTCATCCAGGCACGTCTCCACAGTCCAATCGACCTTGCTCAAGTCCACATTTTCTCCAAGACATTTGCCGGTTTTCTGTTTCCCGAAATCCCGTTGATACTTGCGGAGCATGGGATACTGGAGATACAGCACATTGACTTTGAGCGTGGGTTTCAGGATGAACCAGGAGTAAACGGCCAAGAAACCCCCTGCGCTTTCCCCAGAGACAAGGAGAAGCTCAATATCGAACGTAGCTTGACCTTGTACTGCAGCTTGCGCGCTACCATCTAGGTACCAATCCCAGAATGACTTGACGTCACTCAGAAGCTGCTCACCATTTGCTTCGGGCATAAGGCGGTAATTGGGAATAAAGGTCACGGCTCCCGCTTCCACGGCCAAATCCACGAGATGCTGCTGGAACCATGGCCTGAAGGATGCTGAGCCGGTGGTCTGCCACAGTTAGCTGGAATATCTATAGAAGGGGACAACGGATGGACGTACGAATCCTCCACCGTGGAATTTGACATGTACAGGGATATTTTTGGTCTTTTCCAGGCCCTTAGGAATCAAAATAACGACCTCGAGTTTCTCGCCGTTAATTTCTGCGAAGTGAGTTGTGATCACTTCGAAAGGGTTCCACTTCGTTTTACCGGCGATGATTTCAGGGTCAGTCCAGTCTTTCTTATAGAGGTTCGTTTCTCCCACGACGTTCATGACTTTGTGCTCATTGAGATTGACGAGTTTGAGTGCCTCTTTCCCAGCTAAACTGCTCGCGGTGGAGGATGGCGCTTTCCCCTTCGAGCTGCTCGCGGTGGCGGGCGTCGCATTTTTCTTTGAACCGCTCATTGTGGCGGATGTCGATCCGTAAATGCTCACTGATGTCTTTGAGGTGTTGAATGGAAGTTGATTGCAAGTCAAAAGGGTTGAAGGCCGTCAAAGATTGGTATGTCGTTGCAGTGGATTGAATGTGTGAAGTTGATGGAAGAAGGAAGGAAGAAGCGGATGGAGGTTCATATACCCAGAAGGGGACTCACCACTGAGGACTCACGATGCAAGACTCACGGCTGTAGAATCAGCATGTTGGACTCATGTGGAGTAGACTGACGAAGAAGCACAGGCATTGCATCATCTGTCGACTCAACATGATAGTCAAAGCAAACGTTGACAGATGCTCGCCAGGTGGGCCGTGTGGTGGTTTGAGCATCGCACATGGAGCGCGAGCCATCATGGGATCAGATCTTCGTATGACGGACTCAGACAGGTTAGGAAAGTGCCGCAGAGGACAGTGGCCGATTTCGGAGTGTTGCTGGGCTTAGCTGAATATCCAGAACAAATCGCAAGGGGCAATGCGAAGGGAATGATACAGGCTGAAGCTCGAAACCAGTTTATGATACATGGCCCGGAAGAATACTTGCTTTCCGTGCGGACAGGTGGATGTTCGAAAACTAAGCCGGGGCTTCGGATCGGGAGAACTTCGAAAGAGAAAAGCGGGCGGAAGTGATGGCAAAGAGAAATCTTTCTGGTATCGTAGTTCACAAGACATACAAGCGACGGGAATAGTCGAATTGATGCTAACATCTATACACTGTACTTCTTCGATGGATTTCGAAGGCCCAATTCCAGATTACAAGATCCCAGCGCTCCATGACCGCTCTGTTTCTTCATTGTTCAACATCTTCTTTCTCGCTACTACTCACAAATACACTGCATCTGCCAGGTACGGCCCACGATTACCCCGAATCACCTGTTACCTTCCTGGGGATTCCATTCCGGAGGATCCTCATCCGCTGAATTCCCCACCTGATACCGCTTGAAAAAATCATCTATTTCTTCCGGGGTCATATGCTCGGGATCGCCTGGCGCTAGCATGGGAGTGGAAGTTGGAGGGAATCCTAGAGTCGCCTGACTACTCTGTGTGCCCATTGACTGAGTCTGAACCGGCTCAGACACAGGCATGTTGTACTGGATTTGAGCGTGTTGAAAGCTTGCCAAATCAGCTTCATGCTGTCCAGGATACGGAGATTGACCTCGGTTCGGTCGCTTTGCGGGTGCGTACTCGAAGTTGGGACTTGTTCCTTGGGACTCTTGTTTGTAGGCTGGATCGGATGGGGCCTTCCTCTTGTTGCTCATCGGACTGGCTGACCGCGCTTGTGGTCCAGGCTGTGCAGGTACGTGATTCGTTGTTCTATTTTGCATTGATTGAAGGCGACGCTGAATCTCTACGGAAATACTCTGCGGACGACTGGAAAGGTCTGCTTTTGTTCGCTGACGCATGGCTATTAGTGTGCAGGCATATATAGTTCGTGGGGCGCAAATATACCTCATAGACTTTTTTTGGCGCGGCAATATATGGTTCCAGCCGTTGTTGGCACATGAAATCGACTGCTGCGCATTTATAATGCTGTAACCTTGATCAGCACTAGTAGCAGTCTGGGCTGTTGAGAGATAAACTTACCCTCAGCAGTCTGGCTACATGATTCATCCTGTCTACGAAGTTGAGGTCCCCATCTAACGGTGTACCCGCTTTCTTGAAGATCAGTGTTGTGGCTCCACCCGTATGCATCCGTACAGCTGTGTCCTATTCAGTCCTTGTCAGTTTAGACAACAACATATTATTTAGGGTACCTACCACTACCAGGCTCGCAATAGCTTCGACGTCTTTCGCCGTGTATATGCCACCGTCCAGAAAGTCTAGGAACCCAGGAAGTATTGCGTCGCTAACAGTGCGCACGTCCCGAATGGCTTCAGCGATTTGAGCGACAAAGGGGAGCCGTTCTTGGAAAGTGCGCGGCACACCTGTAGCTCCCGAGGCTGGCTTCCACCTAGGGGCGCTTAGATGAGCCTGCGCTTCTTGCACCCCCCGGAAATAGAACTCTCCCGAAATCCATCGCGGGATAGGATTATGGACCCGAGTTGGTGTTTGACTCTGACGTGGCCCGGCAGTGGGATCGATGCCGTATACATTGAATGGGTGATCACCTTGGTGCAGATTTGGATTCTGTGCAGTCGGCACGGTGGGGTACCTTGATGACGGCTGAGTTTGGTAGCTGGGAGGGGCAACTTGCTGAGATGGAGGATTTTGATGCCTCTGGGAAGGTTGCTGTGACTGGGTTGCTTGCCGCCCCGACCCCCTCGTCCTCTGGTCGCGCGGCCTCGTTGTGTTGTATATGAGTGACCAGGAGAATCCGGAAACCCTGCAAGATCTGTTGGAGCAATACCATTTCCGTCTCCAGTGGCTCCATGCTGTAATAGCGAGTAGACGAACGATGTGAGGAGGTGACTGCTTGATATGGGTTGTAGTTCTGCCCATATGAGCTTTCTGTCGAACTTTGAAGGTGTACAGGTTGACCGAAAGGATGCATTTCGAGAGACCACGCAGGAGCTGCGGGTGGACCCGCTGGACCAAGTTTCTGATGGAAAGATTGCTGCATCTGTGCACTAGCGGCTCCGGGCATCATCGCAGGATCGAGTTGGTCTTGAGCGTAGTTAAGAGGTGAGGCAGTCGGAATGCCATAATTGACATCCTGGATATATTAAGTAAATGCTCACGTCGATTAAGGAAGATCGTATTACCTGGGACATTTCTTGTCTCATGGAGAGCCCATGCGCCCTGTTCTGGTTAACCGGAACATCGTCCGGGAGTGCTGCTGTCCTCCTCTGCGCCCTATAAATCTCGATTGCCTGATGACGGTGGATATCATCCTCCGATACCGGAACAGGCTCTGTTGAGTGATTACCGTTGTTGGCCATTTTGACCTGGGATGACTGTGTAGCCAAATGGTTGTGCGGATCTCGGGGTCAGGGTTGGGTCGAGGGCGGTGGGAGAGTGGACGAAAGCCAGCCTCGATATAGACTCACGACGCAGAGAAGCTCTCGGGCGAGCTAGTACAAGTATGGGAACATTTCTGGAAGACTGTGCGCCAAGAGGGGTTCTGTGACGTTCTCGTCACTCGGCGTAGCTCCGCAGCCAGGTTCCCGATAGCAGTGAGTGCATCCTCAAACTGCGACAACGAGGCAAAAGCCGTATAGTATATATAAATACGTACGGGGCAGACGGAGGGAAGACTTCATTACCTCTAATCTGTCCAAAGAGTATTGCTGAAGCCGTCTATGTTCTCATATAGACTGCACCTGTTTCCGGTCCGTCACCGCCAGCGACCGCGTGCCGGTATCATCCCCAGCATTTCAGAACGTGTATGAACCCGTGACCGCGTCAATTGCTACTTCATAAAGCCCCATGTGTGAGTCAACCTCCACACTATGAACTACAATGCACATGATGACCTAAAGAAAGAAATCTTCAAGCCAAATGAAGGACTGCTCTGGAGAGAGAGTCTTGGAAGATTGCACGCGCTGATGTGCCCTGGAGAAACCGTCAAGAATTAGATACAAGATCAACCGCTTCGAACACGGTATTCCCGCACATTTCCAAAAGATTGACCTATGATCCCAACAACCAGAGGAAGGTGCATAGCCAATACGGCGCCTGAAGTACGATTAGGTATACTCGTGAGGCAAGTTGAAGAATGACTGGGATGGAGAGGCAACGGGGGTATGGAAATGTCCGAGGCTTCCATAGGAGACGGCGCTTCGCGGATGAACATATGACATGCGTGACTCTCCATAGACAGTCGAAGCGTAGGCTTGTTCATGACCAGTATTGCGAACGGCGGTGCGCGGCTGAGCAAACAGTTTGCGTGGTACTCCCAGGCGGGTGGAGGAGTTGGTCCTCCCAAGGCTTGCTTTGGTGACTGCAACTTGTAGCATCTCCGGATTCGCGTGTTTGACATCTTCGGTATCACTCTCTGATTCCGCGTTGTCCTCGGGCTCTTCATTCTCGAGGTTTGAGGTGGACTTTGCGGCGGAAGGGGCGACGGAAGGGTTGCGCGATTTAGCCTTTCCTGCTGCGGCTTTCCAGGTATCAACGTTGACCTTCTTTTGGGCATTGTTCTTTGCGTTACTTCCCGAACGCTGTCGATATGGTCAGTACAGGTTGGATGTGAACGGCTCACAAGGAGTACTTACGGCATAGAACTTGACCGGGCCTGCGACATACTGTGCGACTTTCTCGTTCTTCATGACAGAATCGCAAACCGACTTCCAATCCTAGACGTAGGAGTTAGCGCTGGATTTGCGTTGCCGGGGAACTCAAAAGACTTACCCGGAACAACTCAACCAAGCCGTTGATGCGGTCGGTGAAGGTCAGCTCCTTGTCGACATGCATGTCCAGATCCTTTTCAAAGATGGGCGCCGTGAAGCCATCGCGATGGAGCTTGATGGTCTCATTCTAGATTGATGTCAGTAATGTACCGTGACTTTGGACGGGAGGAAGAGAAACTTACAAGTACCTCCCAGCAGATACGATCGACCCATTCGTTGCGATATCGTTGCGGGCTATCAATACCCCAACGACTCTCATATGCCTTACCCTTGTTGTCGCTGGTGTCATGCTTGTTCAAAATGGCGTCGCGCAGGCGTCGGACGATCTTCCTCCTTTCCGCATTTGTCTGCGGAATACCGGTGCGTCCCATTGGGGGCTTCCAGTAGGCCGGCAGGATGCGGGCAGCCTCCTCGTAGCTAGCGCCATACACTCCGGTCTCGAGATCGGGTTCAGGGAGACACGGGACGTTCAAATCGTAGCGGGTGCTGTGCTTGGAGCGCTTGGGTGGCGGGTTTTCTTCGTCTTGGGTGCATGCGGCTGGCTCTACTGAGGCAGACGTCGCACGCTTGATTGCCACAAAGTTACCCATGAGCTGAGGAGAAGGCTGCGCGGAACGAAGACTGCCGATGGACTCAATGTTGTCAATCGGCTGGAGGGGAGATGGCAACGGGCGACGACTATCCCTCGTCAAGGCTGCGAGCTGTTGAAGCACGTGAGGCATGTCGGGATGAGCAACGGCTCTTGGAGGCCATGGATGCTCGATGCCAGGCTCATAGCCAACGTAGATTGTAATCGGTAGAAGTTGGCGAGACATTGTGAATGCGGTGTTGCGGTGTTTTGTGGATCGTTGAGTTTGAGAGGTTGAGAGGGTTTGGAGACAACGAGATGGGAAGTGAGGTTGGCGACACGCGACGGTGAAAATTTTGCCACCCACAGATTTTGGCGGTGAGTGCCGCAGGAATAATTGAAAGCTTATCAGTGGGGCAATTTCTAACAGTCTTCAATTGGGAACAGCTGTATTCAGTGGGAAAGGACCAAGTTGAAGGCCAGCTCTGGATCATGCAGATCGTCGATTATGCGCGAAACTTTGCGCTGATTTGCGCCACAGTCCTATTGTACCGAATAAAAATAATAGAATATGTAACGAGAATCTGATTTGTGTGTGCCCAAGAAGCACACTGATAACTGAGAATAATGACATGCCTGAAAGGCGATGGGAAATGACGAGTGTAAACACTGCTCAGGTAAATATAACCCCACCAACTGCACCCCACCATGGTCTCATATTAAACTGAATCTCTTCCTCAACCTTACAGGCAAGCCGTGAGAATTAATGAAAAGTGAAGGTATCAACCTTGTGTGTTCCAAAGATTCCCAGCCGACCCGAAGGCCAACTGGAGCAGTCATGTTGGTAGTTTTCAACTAGCAAAATAGCGGTCTCAGACAAAATCTTCACTGACGCGCTAAATGCCCATGCACTGGGATGGAGAAGAAAAGAAAAGGTCCTCGGAGGGAGGGCGGGCTTTTATGGACGACAAATCGCGCTAGGCCAAGATGCACGTGACCCACGTACCATGCCCGTTTGGGTATTCGTAGATGACTGGGTTGCTGGGTTAACGGGCGTAGAAGCTTCTAGAGATCCCCTTGGAGCTTCTCGGGGTTTGCGTTAGCCGATAAGGCGGTGAGAATGGCGTGAGGCCGGCGCTCGTGGGGAATTCTGACTGTTGAAGGTGAAGGAGCGCAAGATCACCGATATCTCATACCGTATGACGTATGCTGGAAGTCGCAGAACCTTCGCGATATGGCCTTTCCTTGGAGAATTCGAAAGGACTGTGTATCGCAGTCAAATCCCAAATGTGTGTCGGTGAGGGAGTGTATATTGATCGAATGGCCTCAATGCATATGAAGGACGGAACGGATGACTTCACCCTATACGTACATTCATTGGCTTCTACTTGTATCGTGTATTGTCATGTTTTACAACCAAGGCCGTCAGCGACTGTCACGTCAAGAGCGCTGCACCAGAGCTCTCCCTTGCTGCGCTCCCCGTGAGCGGGCTTAGCCGAACATGTTCTTGATATCTTTTACCAACATCTCCCGAAGTCTTGGCTAGCTTTTCGAAATTATGTTCTTGTGCCGGCTGCGGTGCAAGACTTGTAGAATTGATGTTGAAACTGCCGAGCGAGGAAAAGAATGCGTGACACATACTTCCTTTCGTGCTAACTCTGATGCATAGCTACCTTATATTCCGAAGTTTCCTTGTCCATTGAAAGAAGAAGATGTCGTGCTTCTCAGATTATCGGAATGCGGATTCAGTGTCTGATTTTGCATTTTCTGTATTCTCTCCGTCACTGCATCGAACCTCACAACGTGACCGTCGCTTCGTACCCATTATCAGAATCCAGATGACAGGAGCCACAGGACTGCGCATAATGGATGATAGATATCTCTAAAAGAGGCCTATACTCCCTCATAGAATGGCGACTATGCAGCCTCGTAGCCTGGGCATTTCGGATGACGTATGTTGTCACTTCTCCGTCCAATTTCACTCCGGTGAAAATTTCCAATTTTATTGCTCCTGACACGATAACGACTTCTGTTAATGTATACGAGAAATTAAAGGCGAACATGGAATTATTATAGAGGCGCACGAGGGCGCTCTTGTTGAAGGCAACTGTACCCTTTTGACACCCTGAAACGCGTACAATTATTGATGTTATCGAACTGGTTATTTATTCTTTGCACGCTGCTATTGTTGAGAGCTATTGTATGGGATGCTTTATCTCTACTTATGGCCGTAGAGTGCTATTATTGAGGATTACTGTTCTTTATTGTGTATCATTAGACGAATGCTACCATTATTGTATGCTATTATTCTATATTTAACTCTGCCCTCAAAATTGACGAAGTAGCCTCTTACTTCCAAATACAAGAGCTGCTTCCATCTCGCTCTATTTTATATCTTTAAGTACCTTTCTTTCATTACAGTCTTCGTAACAGTCCGCGATCAGAGACCCTTGCAACGTCAAGATCACCAGCCCGTATAATTTGAGCGCTGGCAACTCCTCACCGCACAATGTCTCCTCAAAACACTACTCACGCCAATGGCGCATTCTCCGCGGATCTTTTCGACGACTTTAACCCTTCCCTTGGCGCTCGACCACTACTTCACGGCGTTTAGTACGGGGCTGGGGATCCAGATGCTGGGGCTTGTTATGACGCTGGGGTTTATGGGGTTCATGGTGGTTGCTAATAAGAGCAATGAGGGGAAGGCTGGGGCGACGAAGTGGTATCTCTGATACTGGGGACTTGATGGCTGTTCGCCGCAGATGTGCCAATTGCAGTCAGACTCATTCAGCCCACTTCTAGATTTTCAAGGTTCAAGTTCTTGCAGGGAGCTGTTCCTTTTCGTTTTTCAGTCTTTTCCGACTCGAACCCCGATCGTACTTCCCTTGTCTGACACTCGACCCACGGCACTCGCGCTCAGTTTTCAGCGTGGTGTGGCTCCTACCAGATGCAGTCACTCGGAAAGCCCAGTCACAGAAGTCGCAGTCACGACCACGAACGTACCTTCCCACCCCAAGCTCGCCCAAGGCACCTCATCTCCAAACCAAAACGAACACCACGGTCCACCCAACGAACAACACCAAAGAACCAAGAACCAGAATGTCGAATAATATTCCTCCGCTGCGCCCCGGCCGTAAAATGCCAGCCCCACGTGCAGAAAGAAAGTATCCAGTCTCACTGACAGACCCATCTCCTGCAGCATCCGCGCCCGCCTCCACGCTCGAATCGGCACAGCTTCAGTTCCAGCACCTCTCAACCCAAACACCAAGCTCGAAGACCAAGGCAGGGGCATCTAGAACACCACCCGGCCACTCCGATCTCCTCAACCACACCTCCACTCTGAGTCTGAACATGCAAGCCGCGGTGTCAGCACCCTCAATGATACCGCAGCGCTCACCCACGACGCCGGTAGTACAAAAGCAGCCGCGCAGGCCGTCTGAACCCATGAGTCCAGTATCGGGGGCCAAGCGGCCGAAGATGGATACACCTACAGAGAATCCGATGTCGATGCCGACTACTTCACCCACGAGCGCTCGGACAAATACCGCTCAGCCTCATCCCCAGGTTCCCAGCCTGCGGTCGCCGTTCAGACATACGCCAACACCGGCACAGGGATCGGTGATGGGACAAGCGCCCGCGGTATCAGCAACACCATTCACAAATGTCCCGGTCCTCGGCTCCTTTCCCAATGTCCATCCGCCGCCGCGCGGAGCACCGCTCCCAGCGACGGGAATAGCGTTTCCGTATGCGGCAGCAGCTGCTACGGGCCGTGGAGTGGGAATACCGTACGCGGCCACAGCAGCGAGGAAAGGACCTCCGGCTCGCGTGCTAGCATATGGAACATTCGGCAACCCCAACTCCAGTGTATCTGGAGCACATGCTGCTTATGCGCATGCCCAAGTACAAGCACACGCCCAAGGCGCTCTTCAGGCCGCTCCTGCGTCGACATCAACACCAACAGCAGCATCGAATCAGGCCAATGCCACCAATGTAACGCCTCCCGTTCTGAGAAAGACTCCCGCTCGAGCTTCAGGTCCCCAGACAAACTCACAATCCCAAGCACAACCCCAATCTCCCGCACCAGCCACACCTCCAGCGGCACATCACCCCCGTCCCACGCGCTCCTCCTCCCAAGACCCTACCCCATACGACATCCCCTCCAAACTGCAATCCGTCGTCGTCTCCATGGGAATAAGCAACTGGAACGAGTACGTTGGATTAATGGAAAGATTTGTGCGGAAAGAGATCGAGGAGAGCGAGTTGAAGAGGTTGACGAATAGGATTTTTAGGATAGGGTTTGAGAAGGCGGAGGAGGGGTTGCGGAAGGCAGTAGAAAAATTGGTGAGAGAAAGGGTAGAGGTCGTGGTGCAAGAGGGAGAGGACGATGTGGAGAGGGATGGGGGAGACGCGGAGGAGGAGGAGGAATGATGGAAGCTTGATGACAAGGGACGGATAGGACTGGGTGGGTTGAGACGTACTTCATTGTACATGGTCGAGAGGGTGAGAAGCTAAGCAGTCTCTCTCTAGGACGATACGAACCCGGTTCCGTCTTTCAGAAATTTATCGTCATTGTTTCTCCAATTTTCTCCACCTTATGTTCTAATGACACTTCTGAAATGTTAAACATTAGCTCAACAACAAGACACTGACCTCCAGCCCCCTCAACCCCTTCTTGTTGATCGTTCCATTCCCAACATGCCATCCTCCCGCTCCCCAAACAACCTTCTCCACGCTGCCCAATCCCAAGGGAATCCTAACTTCTACAGCACCCTCCAAACCCTCATACCCAACATACACAACACTGACCAGCGTCCGCCCCCCTTTCACCCAAGCCGTCGCATCCAGCAACCCCTCCGCACCATTTCCGCTCGTACTCAGCCTCACCCCCTCCGTCCCCAGCAAAAACCCCGCAATCTCCTCACTCGCAAATACACCTGCCAATTCGCTGACTACTGTCTCGATCTCGGTACTCGTTGGATAGATCCAACCAACGAGCCCTTTCACCCCATGATTAATCCTGAGCACATGCATCACCGCCTCTTCATCTCTACTCGGAAATCCAGACCAGAAGCTATTTGCATCGAAGAACGCTTGTGGGACGCCCCAGACGGGTTTCCTATACCCCCTATAACCCCTTCCACTTCCTCCGGAACCAGAACTTGAGGCAGAGGCGGCAAGCCAAGTCTGATACGTATAAAAATCGTCCACGCGTTCCGAGATATCGAGGAACTTGTTTGCGACATACATCGGATACGCCGGATCTCCACTGTGGCAATTATCACACCCACAGTCCCCGTAAGTGAGATTACAGGGTGTATTGTAGACTGGGGAGAATGAAGTGCTGATGACGTGCGGATACGTATCCTCGAGCACAATATCCGCACCGTGTGTATACTCCCCAAACCAAAAGTTCTGGCAATTGAGCACCAGGCTTGTCGGATGATACGGATCTAGACTTTTGAGGTGACTGTATGCGATGCTAGTCGCGTTCAGCGGGTCTCCCGAGCCGTCGGGTTCGTCGGCTGTGTAGTACAGCAGGAGAGATGGATGGCGTGTGAGTTGTGCGAGTTGCAGGGTGATAGCGGATACGTTTTGGTAGGAGTGGCGCATGTCGTGCATGACGTAGAGTTCGAGGTCGTCGCAGAGCGTGAGGAAGGCTTCGAAGAGTCCGTCGGTGAGGTTGAAGTAGGGTGCTGGTGGGACGGCATGAATGATATTGTACCCGAGGGCGCGGTAGGTGCTCAGGCTCTGGGTCATCGAGGCGTTGGTGAGAGTTGAGGTGATCCAGTCCCAGGACGTGTAGAACGAGTACGGGAATATGGGCTTCCAGGTGTGGTTGCTGAGCGAAGAGCTTACGTAGAGCCCGCCGTGGAGGGCATCGATGCGGGATACGGAGCCGGTGACGGTGCGTGGGGGGAGGAGGGTTAGTGTGGTTTGGCTTTGGTAGGTTTGGAGACCGTCGGGGGAAGAGGCTATGATTCGCAAAGGAATGGTGGAAATGATTTGTTGGTCGAGAAGGCGAAGATTAAATGCCAAATCATTGCCGGTAGAATTTACAACGATCTTTGTCCACGGAATCAGGACTTTGTTGGTGAGAGTCTCTTGGATCTGAATCTTGAGCGTCGTGAACGGGATTGCGAGTGATGCATTCTGGCCATCAGGGTCGAACGTCCGGTTTGTATATGGGGATCCGGAAATGTACGATAGAGGTGCATCGACAATAAAAGAGGCTGTTGATTCGGTACTCAGGTACAAGTTCATCCGGGGGTAGAATTGTAGGTCTAGTCGTGGGGCTTCGAAACGAGGAGGAGCTGTAAGTGCACCGCCAGGATCGAAGGATGAATTCTAGAATCCAGTCAGTAAATCAGGCCAACGGAGCCGCCATCGCGAGATCCAGAAATTGCAAGCATACCGTCTCCCGATAAGCCTTCCCACACCAGATATCCACACCCGGCAGGTTATTGAACTGCGGGGCAGCCTTCCCTCCGAGCCCGAACAAGAACTGAAGCAAGAGCGCAGGAATCATCACGATAGACGACCAGCAGAAGATGTCGAACGTATCAATCTGCACCATGGTGAGAGAGGTCGTCGTCGGGATTTATATTTATCCGTATGCACCGACGATATAGGTTCCTTGCGAGATGCCGGCATGGTTGCAGGCGCGATGCTGGTCGCTGCAAGGGCGACATTGATTAACGTTGGGGTACCGAGTGCCACTCCCCTGCGGGGCCATGGAGGAGCGCGGGCAAGATGAGGGACTTTGACTGGGTTGCAAAATCAAGTATGGTTAGGTTAAAATGTCACTTTCAAGACGACGTTTAGTGAAGTTGCAAAAGCTAATACCAGGTATCAGGAAAGGACAAGTACATGTCACGTGATTTGACGCTTGTTATCCAGTGTGCATCTACAGAGACTATTTACGTCTACCTAATGGACATGTAATCGGGGTCGTAGATTGTATTAGAGATAATCGGGACCAAATGGCACCAGGAACACCGCCTGATTCCTAACCGCCAGACCCTCTACTCCGAAGTTGACAAAGTCGCATGTGTCTAGACCTAAGAAAATATGCTCGATCGTATATCATAGATATTTGACGGAGAAGAAGACAATCCATCGTCGAGAATATGCAGAGCATACTCCAGCAAGTGATACCATTAGGTATATATGGTTCCCCGCGCCCGCTCCGTGAACTGGCTCTCGTTATGGAGGTGCTGGGTGACCTCCAGAGTCGTGATGATGTGGTCGTGACTCAACTTGGCCTCCTTCCGGGTAGCAAGCAGACGGGCAATCTTCAAGATATTCTTGATCTGCCGGCCGTTCATGTTCATGCGGGCAAGCTCCTCGAGCTGCCGCTTCGAGATGGTGTGCTCTTGCTGCGAAGAGTCGAGGAAGTTCTTCCACACCATCCGGCGAGAGTCAATCGACAGCTCTTGGTAATCCAAAGAGATGTGGATACGAGACTGGAACGCCGGGTCGAAAGTTTGCACTCGGTTCGTTGTGAGGAACATAGTACCTGTCAATGTTAGTGATTGAAAAATTCGGTGGGGGTTTAGACATACCTTCGTAGTATTCCAGAACCCGCAGGAATATGGACACAAGCTTGTTTCGCTCCAACTCGTGAAGCGAACGCTGCTCCAGAAATACATCTGCCTCATCCAACAGCAAAACTGAGTTCCACCGCGTGCACATCTCGAGGATATCCTGTAGCTTCGTCTCCACCCGGCGAGGATCAAGCCCGAGATCTCCTGCGCTCATCATGTAGAGCGGTACTTTCATCTCCTCTGCCACACTCTCCGCTGTCAACGTCTTTCCAACACCCGGAGGCCCGCATAGCAAGAGGATCATGCCGCGGCCTTTGCCCTCGATGACATCGTCGAACGTCTCCTTGTATTTCCGTTGAGATTCCGTGAAGCCGAGGATGAGCTCCTTCTGGTTCTTCGGAAGCACAAGCCGGTCGAAGGCATCCGTCTGCCATTCGATCTCTTTGACACAGTTGACAAAAAAGTTCAGCCATTGCTTGTTCTTCAAGCTGTAGCCCCGAAGAAGTGGTGTGCAGATGAGCTTTTGTTCGGTCGTGAGGGGGGCGTGCTTGGCAGCGTCGTCTTCATCGGCAAAGTGGCCATCGATGGGCATTCCGCTGTCGTCCCCACCATCATAGCTCTCACCATCGCTCTCATCACCTTCCTCCGAGCCACCCAGACGCTGTACGGGGTCCTTTTGGGTAAGGGGAGTGACAAAGATGGCATAGCTAGGATTGAAGCGGTTCCAGCCGTACGTGTCAATGACGATACGGCCCTTGACGTTGTACTTGTCCTTGCTGCCAAAAGCACCGTGTCGCCAGGCGATACCGTGGTATGCCTTGTAGTTGGGCCCGGCAAGAGCCTCAGCCTTGGCGCCGCGCTCAATGAGTCGGGTCCTCAAGGCTTCTGCCTCGTGGTGGTACTCGATCGGGAATGCACGGAGCTGGATGATCTTGCGAGTGCCACCATACGCAGGAATGGACAGGTTCAGTTTGTTTGAACCAAACTTTGTGCCGTCCCAGTCAAGGTACTTGCAGGTGAGCCAGAAGCAGGGAACGCCTTTGGCATCCTGGCCGTATCGGGTCTCCTGCAGGCTCATGGCTGTTTCTTGCCCATCTTGCCTAGAGAATACGGTGGCACCTGGCTGGAAGAGGGTCCAGAGATGCTCGTAAGTCATGACCTGCTTCGAAATCATGTCCTGGGAAGTCTCAATAAGAGTCGCGAACTCCTTGGTAAGTACATCCAACAGAAGATTGGCATGCTCCTTTGTGGTCCGATCATCCTCGGTCTCGTCTCCGAGTGCGTCGATGGCTTTCTGGAGCTCGGCCCAGCGATGGATGAGCGGCTCAAATCGTCCAGAGAATTCTAAGCGGTTCAGACCGACAGTTATGCCGGGATAGTTCTTCAAGACTCCGCCAAGAAGCTTCTTGAGAAGCGGGCTCTGTACGACGATCGAGTGGATGGCGAGAACCCGCCGGGGGTCGTTGTAGACCTTCACGTTTCGAACGAGGAGAGCCCACTTCGCAGTTTCGGCATTTTCCGCGGGGTTGCCGACGTCCTCTGGAATCTCATCTTGCCATTGATACCGGCCTTTCTTGTCCTCTTTGCCCGAGTAGAGGTTCTTCATCCCGCTCTTCATGCCAGGCTCGAACTTCTCCTCCGGCTCCTTGTTCTCGTCGGCTTCGTCCTTGGATACTCCATTAACGAGGACGTGCTTGGTTCCGTTGATGACCTTCGGCTGCTCATCTTCCGACGAGGAAGTCACGCTCGAGGAGCTCGACCTGGCTGAACGAGCCATTCCGCGACCACGAAAAGAAGCACGAATGGGTGGGGGTAAGCCGCGGCCTCGATAGGCACCCCGGGAATTCATGGGGTTGCAGACGTGTTTAGGAGGGCGGGAAGGCGCAAGGCTGGGGGACTCTTACGTCCTGCAGAGTCTCACTTTCTCAAGGGGTAACCGCGCGATAAGGTGGCAGTGGGGAAGGCGCGAAGAGGTGAAGAACAAGAGTGGGAGTCGGCGAAGACTCCGTATATTTGTACCTAGCTCACCGGTTCGTTGCCTGGCGAATTTCCCGAGAAGTGACTCTACGATGGCTGAGCAAAGAGCAGAAGAAGCGTATGATAGGCCTCCCGACGGCTGCCTGGCTACACCTGCTCACTTTCCGGGGGCCAATCCCGCCCTTTGTGGGCGGCCATGAACCAAAGACAAGGCTGAGCAGAGGGGATTACACGACTGCAGGGCCACGGTTCCACGGCATACCTGTTCTGCCACGTCGCTGATGGCGGTGTCGACGTTCGAATGAGATGGCACGCATGGGGTTGGTGGTGCCACGGCCACGCAGAGAGCCAAAAGGGCGCCGCGCGCGGGGAGCTCGGACATTTCTGACGACCAACGGCTTTTTTCTCGCAAAACAACCTTGGGAGAGGCGTCTGAGATTGCTGCCTTTTTTTGTTTAATTATCTCAATGATTGATGTTATCTTGGAATGACTTGGAATGACCTGGAAAGACTTGGAATGATAGAACAAGTTTGCAGAAGGGCTTTGGTGTTCAGGCGCCAGAGTCTGGCCTGGCATCGGCAGCCGGCAGCCGGCACCTGGCACCCCGCCCGCCGCCACAGTGCCAGTGCTCCAGCCACTCCAGCCACTGCAGCCACTGCAGCCACTCCAGCCACACCCTGGTGCAATAATTCGTGTCGCATGCTCACATAATCAACCCCACCAAATCCTCATTACCAAAACATCTATCGTAATTATTCAACAACCAATAACTTTACAACTACATAATCAAATTCAATAAAAATCATGTCAAACGAAAGGCCTTCAACCCCAGAAAGACCTCTGCTATCAAAAATACCTAATACCTGGCGTCGCGCCCGATTTTTCGCGGAGTGCGATATAAAGAGAGATGGTGACACTATGGGCCAGATATGTGAGCGCAGTGGAATTAGTAGACGTACAGGCGAGCGATGGAGGCAGGAGAGGAGGCTTATAGGTACACCAATCGCAATCCACCGAGTGAGAAAGCTCAAATCAGAGAGGAAGGGTACTCAACTTAGGAGACCTTTTACTGTCCCTGAGGATACATTAAGAGATATAGTTTCCCCAGAGAAAAACCCCCATCAATGGGCCCCTCTGGTTATACAAGCTAGGAAGTTCAAGCTTCCTATCAAAAAACGTACTCTACAGTTCAATCTAAAGACTCAATTAAAGAGAGCTAGGATGTACGTTGCTCATCAACGAAAAACAATAAGGATGAATAACCAAGGAGACCGGGTTCAATACGGCGAAGACAACAAGGATAAACTGGTCAGGGGCTACTAGGATACTATATTCTTCACTGATGAGGCCCACTATAACCCTACTAGGTAGAAACAAGCTCCTCGAGTTCTCAGAGAGGAAGGCACCCAAGATGAGCCAGAGAATATTATGGATGTCAACGAACAGATACCTAGTATGGCCGTACATGTATACTCCTACGTAAATTACTATTACAAGGGACCTCTTGAATTTTACAGCGATCAGGATAAGGACAACAATCTTCCTGCCCCGCCAACCTACCCTAAGAAGCCCTCATACCAACGGAAAAATGAGAGTCTTGAGAGCTTCTACAATCGACAGAAAGAGTGGGAAGCAAATAGGCCTCCAGAGGTGATTCAGGAGATCCAGGGGGCCCATATGACGCAGGCCTACTACACCAAACACCTCCTTCCTCTCTACATTGAGGCCATCAAGAAAGCTCGCCAGCAGGATCCATCAAAAAACTGGTTACTCCAGGAGGACAATGATCCTAGTCACGGGACCAGGAGCTCTCACAACGTAGTTACTGCCAAAAAACAGGAGCACCAAATTAAGTGTATATACCATCCTTCTCAGTCTCCTGACCTCAATCCAATTAAGGGTATATAGAACATCCTTTTTCAACGCGTAGAGAGATATATATACCACGGTGAAGAAGAGGATTCTTAGGATAGATCTAAAAAGGATCTCAAACGATTGCTCAGGCGTGTATGGGATGGAATCACCTTGGAGGACATACAGAAGCGCATTAATAAGATGCCAAATCAATGCAAAAAACTAACGAAAAACGGAGGCAGGATCGTCAAATCTGGCCTCTGGTAAACTCTGATTACAGTATATAATATACCCAATACGGGAAAAATACGATTCTGCTTTATTTCATTAATTTATAACGACTATTCGTTGAGTTGTGGGTGGTTAATCGCATGCGTATAGTAATTTTGGTGGGGGGCTGATTAGCCTTGGCATGCGACACGAATTATTGCACCAGGGTGGCCACTCCAGCCACTGCAGCCACTCCACAGAGACCAAGACCAAGACTGCCTCCGCCGCAAGCCACCCCCGCGATATCGGACCGAGCAGCTGTGGGCGGGTCATTTTTCGACGTGAACTTTTCTCTTGCGCGCTTTCGCAGCACTCATAACCGCTCAACGCCGCACCGTCCTGTCCCCCCTCCAAGCCGCAGCCGCCGCCGCCGCCGCCGCCGCCGCCATGACGACTGTGATCCGCGTCCCTTGCTCGTCGGCAAACATTGGCCCCGGATTCGATGTCATTGGCCTCGCCCTCAACGTCTACCTAGAAGTCGCAGTCACCGTCTCAGCCAAGACCGCATCAGAGCACTCGCTCAACTGTCGCATCACATACGAAGGCGTAGGCGCCGAATCAGTGCCCCTCGTCCCCGAAGACAACCTCATCACACGGACGGCCGTCTACGTCCTCCGCTGCCACGGCATTCGCGCCTTCCCCGCCGAAACACATGTCCACATCAAGAACCCGATCCCGCTGGGCCGCGGCCTGGGCTCCTCGGGCGCTGCCATAGTCGCTGGAGTCAATCTGGCGAACGAGGTGGGTGACCTGAGACTCACCAAGGCCCGCATGCTCGACTACTGCCTCATGGAGGAGCGCCATCCCGACAACGTCGCCGCTGCCTTGTATGGCGGGTTCGTGGGCACATACCTGAACGAGCTCACACCCGAGGATACCGAGCGGCTGGAAATCCCCCTCAGCGAAGTGCTCCCGGAGCCCGCTGGCGGAGTCGACACCGGGCTGCGGCCCCCAGAACCGCCGCATGATATCGGCCATTTCAAGAAGTTCAAGTGGGCGCCCGAGATCAAGTGCATCTGCATCATTCCCGACTTCGAGGTGTCGACGGCCAAGGCCCGTGAAGTCCTGCCCACCACATTCTCAAGAAAGGATGCCATCTTCAACATGCAGCGGTTAGCCCTGCTGACGAGCGCTCTCGGCGACTCGCCCCCAGACCCAGACATGATCTATACGGCCATGCAGGACAAGCTCCACCAGCCGTACCGACGAGGCCTCATTCCAGGCTTGACCGAGATCCTACAATCCGTTACCCCACAATCGCATCCCGGCTTGCTTGGTATCTGTCTCTCCGGTGCCGGGCCGACTATTCTTGCTTTAGCGACTCACAACTTCGACGCCATTGCCAGTCATCTACTCGAGCAGTTCAAAAAAGAGAACATCACCTGCGAATGGAAACTACTACAACCTGCCGAGGAAGGAACAACCGTCGTCCGCCCGTCCTCACCGCTACAGTTACAAGGAGGCGAGGCACTCACGTATGAATCGTCTGGGGTCAGCATCGACGCCGGTAACCAGCTCGTCAAGCAGATCAAGGCCTCGGTTGCCAGCACAAGACGGCCCGGTGCTGATGCTGAAATCGGTGGCTTTGGCGGTTTACTTGATCTCCAAGCAGCAGGCTACACCGAGGCACCCATTCTCGTGGGAGCGATAGACGGCATCGGCACCAAGGTCAAGATCGCTTTCGAGATGGGTAAGCACGACACTGTCGGCATTGATCTGGTCGCAATGAACGTGAACGATCTGGTGGTACAGGGCGCAGAACCTCTGATGTTCCTGGACTACTACGCGTGCAGCAAGTTGGATGTCGAGAGCGCGGCCGCCTTCGTGAGAGGAGTGGCAGACGGGTGTAGGCAATCCGCATGTGCTTTGGTGGGTGGGGAGACGGCGGAGATGCCTGGCCTTTACCAGGCAGGAGAATATGACGCTGGCGGAGCCGCAATCGGTGCCATCAAGAAAGGAACGACAATACTGCCCGACAAGCAGGCCATGGAGGCGGGCGACGTCCTGCTGGGCCTGGCATCAAACGGCGCCCACTCCAACGGCTTTTCCCTCATCCGCAAAATCATCGAGACAAAAGGCCTCTCGTTTCACGACGCGGCACCGTGGAGTCTAGAGGAGAGCGTGGGCACTAGTCTGCTTGCGCCGACCAAGATTTACGTCAAATCACTCCTGGCCGCTACACGAAAGGGTATGATCAAGGGTATGGCCCACATCACAGGAGGGGGTCTTTTGGAAAATATCCCTCGCATGCTTCCGGATACCCTGGCAGCGGAGTTGGACGCAAAGACGTGGGCGGTGCCGAAGGTGTTCCTGTGGCTCAAAGAGGCGGGGCGTATCGAGGACAAGGAGTTCGCTCGCACATGGAACACGGGCTTAGGGATGGTCCTAGTCGTCGATTCCCGCAATGCCAGGGCTACAACAGAGATCTTGCAGGAGTATGGAGAAACGGTCTTCACGGTGGGCTCGCTTGTCAAACGCAAAGAAGCAGACTGCGTCGTCCAGAACATGCACGTCTGGAGATGAAACAGCCTTTCCCAGCGACAGAGTGATAGTTTGATATCTAGGTGGCGTTGTCGGTGGATGTCTGGGTCGGATTGCTCCAGAACGCCGAGACATATATTGTCCCGCGCTGATCATCTACGGGATTGCCCGAATCGACGTACTAGTGTTGGATATCGTCAACAAAGACTGACGACGGTTGACAGCTGCAGCGAGTGGGCCCCCGTAACGTCTGCTATGGATGGGCATGGAGGGGTAGTCGTGGACCTTGGAAGGCTCGGTGGGGTGGCTCGCGCAAGTCAAACGTCAACTTCCTTAATTGCGGATCCCGTATGTTACGATCTGATATGTATAGCGGATCCAGAATTGTGGATGAAAAAACTTCCAGACGCGCATCTACGGCGCAGACGGCCGAGATTAATCAAACGGTGTGCAATCATGGATTGCACAGGCATCTGTTTCACATGCTCAATCACAGTCACGCTGAGAAAGCGCTCGTTGGATAACAGTCGGCGGTGGATGGGTGGGCGGGTGGTTGTCATGACAGACATGGTCCACGATTACCCGTGAGTACCAGAAATGGGTGGCATGGATACGTACGCACGGTGCTGTGGTACTGTACGGTGAGATTCGGGTGTGGAACGTCTGTCGAAAGCTTCTCGAGGCCGTGGGCGTGCAGCAGGCCGCAGTGTGGCGTGCTTATTGTGGAGAAAGGGCTGCAAGAGGCGTTTCACGCAAGCTGGGTTTTTATCTCATATCAAGCTGTAATAGACGTGCTGGGGGACGACTCACGGCGGCGATGTCTGTCTGTACCAATCCCTATCTACCTATCTACCTGCCCAGCTGCCAGACGAGCGTGTCTTGGAGCTATCCACACAAGATTGATCCATCTGGACTGGACTCTGATGGAGCGCTCGACTCGACTCGGCACGCCTTCCTCCCGGGCGCGATGCGCAGACACGCAATACATGCTCACCGGCTCCCACGCTGAGCGTTTTGAGAATATGAGGGAATGAATAATAGATTGGACAATACTCCGTACAGCGGCGCCGATGCGATGCTGTCGGTTCCCGGGAGGCCAGGCAGGGCTCGCTCGCGAGCTGCGAGTAATATCAGGCGGGCGTCGCAAGGAATCCATCCCGTATGGATAGAGTCTGGATTTGTTGGGAGCCACACGAAGAGGTCGCTGGCGCAGCAGGGCTGGCTTATCGCGGCGCCCGACTGGGAAGCTGAGCAGTAAATGGGGACTCGTCCAACGTCCCACAAATCTTTTTCTTTGACTCCTCGCAATCGCGGGAGGGCAGCCCCTCCAGGCGTGGCCGGCCGTGCGCAGGCTGGATGAGGCTAGCAGGCGGCGTCGTTAGTACTCGCAGGCCACGGTTGTCGCCCATTCGCCCACAGGTGGCAGGCCGGTAGCGTTGCGAGTGTGGCAGCCCTTGGTCGCAGTGGTCGCGGTGGTCGCAGTGGACTCTCTCCGGACCGTGTCTCCCCTCGCAGCAGAACCGGCCTGTCTCAGTCTCACCAGTTGGCTGGATCTAGCAATTTTTTGTTTTCGCGGTCAAGTCGCGTCACTTTTCTGGCCCGCATCCCGCCCTTGCTGCCGGACCCTTCTTCTTCTTCTCCTCTCCACCATGTCCGCCCTGCCCTCCTCTGCTGAGTCTCCTGCTCCCACCACTGCCCCCCAAGCGCAGCCGTCCTCGACCTCATCCCACCCCCCGCCGAACCAGCCCGACCCTACGCTCGAGTCTAATGCCGCCCAAGGAAGACTCTCCGCCGCCCCCGCCGCCAGCGCCGCCGAACTCGCCAGTCTTAAGATAAGGCTGCAGGGCGCGCTCCGCCAGTTCCCCGACTTCCCCTCCAAGGGCATCCTCTTCGAAGACATCCTGCCCATCTTCGCCGACCCACGGCTCCACGAGGCGCTCGTGCGGGCGCTGGAGCTGCACGTGTCGGCCGCGTACGAGAAGCCCGACGTCGTGGTGGGCCTGGAGGCTCGCGGCTTCCTTTTTGGCCCGAGTCTGGCGCTGCGCCTGGGCGCCGGCTTCGTGCCCGTCAGGAAGCAGGGCAAGCTGCCGGGGCCGTGTGAGACGGCGGGCTACCAGAAGGAGTACGGCCAGGACTTCTTCCAGATGCAGCAGGACGCCATCAAGCCGGGCCAGAAGGTGCTGGTGGTCGACGACATTATCGCGACAGGTACGCGCCCACTCCTTCCAATTTGAACACAACGCAAGCAGGAACGGCGCGCTGACAGGCAGCAACAGGGGGCTCTGCGGCAGCCGCGGGCTCGCTCGTGCAGAAGCTGGGAGGGACGCTGCTGGGCTACGTCTTCATCCTCGAGCTCGACTTCCTGCAGGGCCGCGCAAAGCTCGACGCGCCCGCCTACACGCTGCTCTCCAGCCAGGAGAAGTAGCGCGCATTACACACCACTCTGCATTCAAAAGGCGCACATGGGCTGTTTTCTTCCTTGCGACACGCTCCTCACTGCATAATACCTCGGGCCTCGCGGCTCCCGCAAACACACATTACTGTGCACATTCACAGGCAGGCGGCGGCAGCGTGGACAATGTTCTTTCCCTTCTCCCACAGTGGCATCTGCAATGGCTAAATAGACGCGGCGGGCGGCAGTTTGTTTCAGACTCCAATATAATTCCTCCGGTTCAGCTGTGCTCGTCCGTCTCACTCGCCAAGTTTTTTTTCTCGTGGAGGGGCACCCCACCCACCACAAGCTCCGCCCGCCCCCTCCGACAGCGGCTTTGCGGCACCCCCACCTTCCCAGTCGGGTGCACTCTAACCCGATGCGGCACAGTGTGTCATCGCATGTCTAGACCGATGCTATCCTCGTCAGCGAACAGCATACCGGACGCCCTCAACTTCACGCAGATTAGCAATTGATGCTCGGCTTCGCAGTGACTCGCAGTCGGATATCTTGTCTATCTTCGCCGCAGAACTTACGCCTTGCACCCACACCCTGCACTCGCACAATTGCAATTTCCACTCCCAGCCGTCGCTTCCCGCTGTCTAACAACACTCAAACTCAAGCCCCACACCACATCCGCAACATGTCCGACATCAACAAGGTCCTGACTGTCAACGCTTGCCCGCGTAAGTGCTCACTGCCCACGTCTCACACATCGTCTCATATGTGCATACTGCCGTACTAATTCCCCCTCGCAGCCGCGGGTCCCTACTCGCAGGCCATCATCGCCGGCCCGCACATCTTCGTCTCGGGCCAGATCCCGGCCGACAAGGAGGGCAAGTTGATTGAAGGTAGCATTGGCGAGAAAACTGCCATGTGCTGTGAGAATATCAAGGCGATTCTCGCTGAGGCGGGGAGTGATATTACGAGGGTTGTCAAGGTATTCTTCCCTGCAGCTCTGCACCATATATCATCAACATCAACATCAACATAGTCAATGCCATCAATGTACTAGAAGAATTAGGAGAGTAGAGCGAGAACTGACGGGGTTCATAGGTCAACGCATTCCTAGACGACATGGCCAACTTCGCGGAGATGAACGCTACCTACGAAAAGTACTTTGTGACGAAGCCGGCAAGGAGCTGTGTCGCGGTCAAGCAGTTGCCCAAGGGCGTGCCGGTCGAGATTGAGTGCATTGCGCTTGCGAGTAAGGAAAGCAAGCTTTGATGATTTGGATGATGTGTTTACGAGTGACTAGATTAAGAGACGATGCTCCAAAACTGGTTCGACGAGTATTCTTGAGCTTGCAGCCGATTGGCGGACCGGGTAGTAAGGACGAGGTCCTACCTAGAAAAAAACTCAATAGATGGATGTGGGAACCGGAAGTGTTCCCTCGAATTCAGAGATACTCCATGTCTGGGGCCCATTGGTCTGCTTGTTGTACTGCACTGTTGCTTCATTGCATGCTTCTTGCATCGCTACCTCATTCGGCAACAGAAGATGATCTTCATGGTGCATTCACTCTGGCTGATTCAATTCTCGGGCTGCCGCCATCTCCAGAACCAAAGACGGGCTCATCCCGTCGCCACCATCCAAAATGATCACAAGGGACCTTTACAAGCTCCGGTTTTCCTTAATGTCATTCGAATCGTATCGACTTTTCAATGTCCACCACTGATCCTGACACTTATGCTGTTTAGGATCCTCATATTTCGTCTGCTAGGGTACTAACAGCACTCCATATTATTCGTCGAACTTATTCTCTCGACTCTGTCTCCGCAAGTGGCTACCGTCACGAAAGGGCCCGAGTCTGACTACAATACCTTGAGCGCTCCCATGCTCAACTTTCTACGGAGTACTGTTTACCTAGGTAGTATTCGTCGCTCCCATTTCCCTTGGCATCAGACGTTTACAAGATCTAAACAGGGACATCTGTTACAAGAAACGACCCGAATCGACTCGTGCGCGGTATGATTCGACTCTCGAATCAGCCCAGATTCCGTTTTGGACGCATACCATGTCCGTCAGAGCGCTGGGGGATCCAGACACTCTACGCCAGCGCATCTACCTCTCGGCGCCAAGGCGGCCCTTCGTCCTTGTCCTCGTGTTCGCTACCATCTTTCATTCGATTGGCTGCGGAGATGGGCGTTTGCTTTTTCGACCTCGAAACAAGCTAGCCACCAATGTTAATTCCCGCCTGGGGTGGCGCCAAGCACAATTCACGGGGTTTTGGACAACGGAGAATGAACCAGGGGCACGCGACCAGCTAGCGGGACATCTAATTCAACTATACTGTGGTACAAGGCCAAAGTAGTGTACATGGTCGGTGCATGACAGGGATGTCTGACTAATGTTAAAGAATGCGCTAAACCAATTCCTATCGATAATTACATACAAATCTCAGTACTTCGTGTGGCCCCCTTTTGCGTCAATCACAGCCTGACATCTCTCTGGCATACTGGCAAGGAGCTCATCAAGTAGCTCCTCACTAATTAAGCTCCAAGCTTCCTGTACCATACTACGAAGCTGATCATATGTACGCTGCTTCCCCGCAGGCAAATCTGGATAGTGCTTCTTAATATAGTCCTTCATCTTGTTCTAAACAGCCTTAATTGGGTTAAGATCTGGTAAGAAGGCTGGCTAGTAGATTAGATAGATTGCTCTCTCCTAAAGCTCCTTAATTGTATAAGCTGCTGAGTGCCTAGGAGCGTTATCCTACATAAATTACAGGTGGGGATTTATACGCATCTAGCTATTAACAAGGGGAACAATCTAGTTATAGTAGCTCTCCTTGTTAATAGTATTCTACTCCTTCTCCTAAAACAAGCTTGGTCCTTTTTAGTTCCTAGAGAAGCACTCCTAGAACATCTAACCACGCTTCTTACGAACCTTCTTAACTATACATGTATCCTTAAGCTCCTCCCTAGGCCTCCTTGTTACCTACTTCTTCCTATGCCTCCTACCTATGACCTACGTCTCGTCGCTCTAGAGGATTATCCTCTACTAATTAAGGGTCCAGTCTTTATGTTCTTTAGCCTAGGCCTAGCGGTCCTTCTTGTTTTAGTTAGAGAGGGGTGGCTTAGCTAAGGCAACTTGGCGTGTATACCCTTGTTTTTAAAGAGCAGCTTAAATAGCGTACCTCCTAACGCCCTAGTGCCCAAAAGGGCCCTCTGCAAGCTCTTAGAAGCTCATCTGGCGAGAGTTGCGCGACTGCCTAACATATTATACTAACTTATCTACTTAGGCATCGCTAAGCTTAGAGGGTTAACTAGATCGTTTCTTTGGCGTGACGCGCTTGCTGGCAATTACGTAGCTAACCTGTCTCTAGGATATACTAAGGAGGTCTGCAATGAACTGATGAGTGTGGCTAGCTAGACGGAGAGTCTGCACTTGGAGGCGTTCGTCGTGGGAGAGGTATCGGTGGCGGGGGGTTGATGGGGGCGACATCTTGATCATGTTGACAGGTAACGCGTTGAGACTGAGCTACTTTGTTTGTATAGAAAATTATAGAGGATTTGAGGTATTATTGTCAATAGGGTGCTCTTGCAATGTCCGACAGACATCCCTGTCATGCACCGACCATGTACACTACTTTGGCCTTGTACCACAGTACGCGCTTCCGCTGCGGCGTGTTGGCATTTCGTTCCCTCATTCTTCCCTTTTCCTCCGGCGTCCTTCCTTAGGTTAACTATGTCTGCTGCATCGGAGAAA
Source organism: Clohesyomyces aquaticus (assembly GCA_002105025.1). NCBI lineage: Eukaryota > Fungi > Ascomycota > Dothideomycetes > Pleosporales > Lindgomycetaceae > Clohesyomyces > Clohesyomyces aquaticus. The sequence goes on along the minus strand of MCFA01000104.1, from coordinate 82,450 downwards.
ATACAGCCAGCGGCGACGGTATCCGCGTCGAATGGTCATAGTAATGGCGACAGCAGCAAGCCAGCGGCCAAAGCCAAAAAAGCCGCCAGCGTAAAGTCCGACGACAGCGATGATTTGGACGATTATTTCGTAAGGTATCCTTCCAACATTTCTGTACTGATACTAATTGGCGCCCGCATGGGGTGATTAGTTCGGCCCTCGAGACCTCGACCACCATTCCAAATGGCCGGTATTCCTCCGTCTCCACGGCAGTATCACACCAGAGATGGTCTTGCCGCTGCTCTTTGTTGGGGGTTGGTCGAGTATGATAACGTGTATTTGCAAATACGTTCACGACCGTGAGTCTGATTACTCCATACTTCCATCTCCTCCACCGCAATCCCCAAGGCGTCCAAGATCACATGAGCACAAGAAACAATGGCAAGGACAACGAATATTCCCGCTGACACTTCTCCTCTTCAGTCGGCGTCTCCACAATCCTCCTCACAGTCCTCGGTTTCGTCGTCGCCCTCGCTCTCAGTTTCCGCTCCTCAACCGCCTACGAGCGGTACAACGAAGGCCGCAAATACTGGGCCCAACTCGCCCTTGCATCGCAAAACCTGGCGCGCCTGCTCTGGATCCACGTCGACGAACGGGAAGGCGAGTTTGCGAAAAAGGACCTCCTGTCTAAAATCACCGCCACGAACCTCATCGTCGCGTACGCCGTCGCGCTGAAGCATAAGCTGCGGTATGAGCCGTATGTGCATTACGACGATCTCAAGCACCTGGTCGGGCATCTGGATACGTTCGCGAGTTCGGCGACTGTGCCGGCGCCCTCGACAAAAAAGAAGAATCCTTTCAAAACTGTAGGAGAGTTCCTGGGCCTCAGTTTCGCGGAATCGAATCCCAGGAAAGCGCTCAAAACCGCGACATCGCCCCTCGGCAACCTGCCGCTGGAGATCCTGTCCCATCTCTCCGCATACCTGAAAACAGTGTTCGATAACGGAACGTTTAAGGTCGGCATCTATCAAACACAGTCTCTGAACGCTATCACCACGCTCAACGACGTGCTCACTGGCACTGACCGCATCCTGAACACGCCCCTGCCCATTGCGTATTCCATCGCCATCGGCCAGATTACGTGGGTGTATATTTTGCTACTGCCGTTTCAGCTTTATAAGGCGCTGGGCTGGGTCACCATCCCGGCATCCATCTTCGCCGCATACATGATCCTAGGCATCGCGCTCATAGGCCGGGAAATCGAGAATCCGTTCGGAGTCGATGTTAATGATTTGCCGCTTGATGCGTTTTGTGATGGGATTAAGAGGGATGTGGAGACCATTGTGAGTAAGCCGCCGCCGAGCACAGAAGCATTCGTGGGCAGGGATGAAAATATGTGTTTGACACCTCTGAGCCATTTGGGGTATCAGGGGTGGGAGGAGAAGAGTGTGGCGGAGATTAGGGAGGCATTGAGGAGGAAGCCGGAACATGCGTTTCGGCAGGAGAGGAAGTTGGAGGCGGAGGCGGAGGGGAGGCAGGCACATCCGGTTGGAGATGCGTCGGTTTGAGCGTACAGGTTTGCGTTGCGAGGGGAGGGGGAGGTTTAGTGTGTAAGCTTAGGAGAGGGAAGGTGCGGGTTATCGGTGGCGCTTGATCGTGGAGCGGATCGAAGAAGAAGGAAGTTGTGAAGGGACGAACAGGTGGGGTTGCATACCGGACCTGACGTGGGACGTCATTGTGAGATAGAAGGTGTTTCCTGGTCGTGCTAAAAACACGCTGTTGTTCTCTTCCTTGCAAGGATTAGCGAGCGAGTCCACATACACACATATATACCCTCTTACTTTACTTCTCTTATACCCCTAAAAGTATCCTACTAAATCATAATTCCACAGAAAGAATTTCTCCTCTCCTCCTTTTGCCTCGAATAACACACCCCCATTCACACCACATTATCCCAGAAAAGAAACTCGCGAGTAAATCCCTCGCTATTCAATGCCTACGAGTTTCGCAAACGAAGCAGTATACGACATACAACACATACAGTTCACGCAGACGCGGGGTCGGTTATTGGGGGCTAATGTCGGGATCTTTGGTACTCGGCAGGTATGCCTATAACATTTCATAGTACAGTAATATTCTACGGACTGTGTTCTGGGATTTTTAGCTTGGAAGATAGTAGCAAGACGTTTATTAAGATATGCTGTCCGTACCTCGTACGGGCAGCTCCTGCACACAGAGTCGCATCACGTGACCTGCTTACGTGATGCCCGTGCGCTGGCCCGGGCGCGTGCAGAGTCTTCTCATCCTATCCTGCTGCCCCCTAGCTAAACAATATACACAAGCCAATACGATCGCGTTTTCTGTCTGTTTCTAGTTCTGTCTTATTTCCTTTACCGTACGCATGTACGAACCTACTTTGGCCGCCCTACAAAGCAGTGCACTGTAGAGCCCAACCAACATATGCAGATATATGTGGAAAGAGAGGATCATAGAGATGGAATCAAGCACGATGCTTTGTCATCTGGATTAGATTTCGGCAGCATGGTGGGGTAAGTAGTAGGATAGTAAGGCAGAGTGACGGCGACTCGTACGAAGGAGCTCCTATTTTTCGACGAATATCCTGCCCTTCGGTATAAACGTCACAACCTCTCCTTGTTATTATAGCTACATAACCAGAGTAATTAGTCACTCTTTAGAGCATTGCTAGAATAATATAAGCAGAATTAGGGTCATACCCTCTGCTTAAAACTGCGTCAAGATCACATACGAAGTTAAAAATGTGGCCATGACATTCCTTTAAAAATTCTAGCGCCTTTGTAGAGGAGGCCTTGACGGGGAGTGGAGACCGTTCCCACCTCCTACGCTAAAGGCGGGAAATCGGAGTCTGGGCTCCTGGGCATTGAATTGGTCGTCGGAGATGGATAAGGATGTAGGGAATCGAAATGGGTGTGAGAGGGGGGGAGAGAGGGGATGTATGGACATGGTAGCGGAAGAGCCATGAACGCGCTATCTTAAATATGGATGGGAGGTATGACGGAGGGACCTTGGAGATTTGGTCGAAGAAGAATGTATGGGAGGGCCGCATTGGTGGATAAATCCGAGTAGAAGAGACCATCCATTTTACGCTTGACGCAATTCTCGCAGTAGTCTTTAGGAATTTTCCACGTTGCTTTTTTGCAAATGCTATGATGAGCGTGCAGGTCAGAGGATGGGAAATGATAGTAGCTTTTTTTGCGGACGGGGAAGTTAACATGTGACTTACTGACGAGTTTTGCATCGAATGCTGCCGGGAGCTGGAATTTTTCAGAGGAATGATGGGGCTAGAGTATTAAGATTATGGGTGAGTTTAAGCAGTGGACATAATCCTTTTCCTACCATTATTATTTTGGTAGTTGCTGACGTTGCGAGGAACTATGGAGATTTGGGACCTTATGTTAGGCATGATATAGAATGTTGGAAGGGTGGAAATTAATTTCGTGTTTATGGCTTCTTTTTCCCTCCTATAGTGAAGATGTGAGTGAGTGTATTTCTCCCGCAACCCATCGTTCAACCTACGCAGTGAGGATACTGTTAACGGTACTAATTCAGTGATATTAGAAAAGCTTAAGGCCATAGATTGATTGCATCTATATACTTTAGATTACCTCTATTGAAGCGAAGATTCGTTGACGTTGATACGATGATTCTCTCACTCTAATCTATCTATGTTACTCTCTGAACACTATCTCCAAAGACTGGCCATCCTGCGCCATGTACGTAGAATGCTCATATCTGGCGATAACCAACCATCCGTGCACAACATAGTGTTCTTTCCAGTCCCATTCCGCGATTGCGCCAATGCGGAAAATTGATCAGATAGCAGGCGTCGGGTTCCAGCTCAACGAGACATCTAAACTGGGGGAGTGGGCAAGACAATCGGGACAGTCGTTAAGGATTTGTACTCGCCCTCAGCCTTGGGCGGTCCGTCTGGGTTGTAGCAATCGAAGTGACAGCGATTCGGGCACTGGAAGGTGTTAGTAACTGGCCGTGGATGGGTAGGGATGCGAAGAGGGGTGCAATCGAAGTGGAGTGGAGAAGGATGAGAAGGATAGAACGCAATTCGACAGCGAGAATACGAGACGGTAGACCACGGGCTAAGGCAATGTGCCTTGTAAATGAACTTACGAACTGATCCCACCAACCGCAGATCTTGGTGCGGCAATATTGTTCACACCAAGGGTGATAGCCGGGACCACATTCCTAGCAGCTCAAGAGGGTTAGCTATACAGTTTCAAAGGCGCGAACGAACGTAAAGGTGGAATGGGAGTAGGCAAAACATGCATCGTGACAGATGCTGAACTGGCAAAAGCATTCGTAGCACATGAGCCTTCGCTCGTCGCGCTTGCCGGCGTCAATGCTCGGGTTTCTGGTGGCAACAGCAAAGGCGGCGAGGTCGGTGGCGAAGAGAATTGAAAGCTTCATTTTGGCGTAGTCGAGAGTGGTGTTTTGACTTGCAGAGTGAGGAAGCTGGGGGAACGCGGCGAGAGAGGGGATTAAGAGCAGGAGTGGGCAGAGGGCACCGAGGTTTCCTACGAAGTCGGCGCGAGGGTGCACGTGGTCAGTCGAGATCTTGAGAAAGGGGAATGTACTTTCGGTCACCAATTCCCTCAATCACCGAAACTGACGATGTCGATCTCAAAAGCACTTAGTCCATGATTTTGCTCCGAGTTATCTTACTCGTCGATTTCGTATTCTTGTCCCGCTCCGGAATCTGTCAGCACAACGCTGACCTCCCCACCCTCCGCGTCTCCGGAATGGCTCGCAGCAGCTTTCTTGGTAGGTGTCGTGGAAGCTACGGCTACAGGCGAGTTGTATTCATTCGTGTCGTCTAAAGCATCTTCAATGCGCATTCTCTCACTGGTGTCTTCATTCTCTTCTTTCTCAGGAGCCACCGGCGTCGAAGTTAGGGGTTGTCAGAGCAAGCTGGCTCTGAGGAATTGGAGGGAAACTGCGTTGATTGTGAAGTAACGAGAGAAAGCTGAGTATATACCCTGGACCTGCCAAGGAGCTAACCATGAACGGTCTAGCCGTAACACACTCCCCAGCTGCAGTGAACAACAAAGCTGCCTACAAACCTATCAATTTAGGAGTGTCTGTAAGGCCTAGCTGCTTCACAAAATCGAGGTGGTTCTGCTTGGATAGTGCCTTAGCGAGCCCATCAGCTGGCATCTCATTTGTAGGCTTCCAGCTGATGTGTAGCCTCCCAGGCTCAACTTCCTGTCGTATCTACATCTGATGAGTGTCCACATGGCGGAGCCTAGTTTGTAGTCTGTCTTCCGCTTTAACTGCAATGCCTACCGTTTGTTGATTATCGCAGAACAGCGTAGGGACTATCTCTGTGCGAAATCCCACGTGTTCAAACATCCTGTTCCACCACTGCAGCTCGCTGCCTGCTGTAGATAGAGCTAGGAGCTCTGCCTCAGTAGTCGATTTGGTGACTGAGCGCTGCAGTGTGGCTTTCCAGTCGATGGGTAGGCCGTAGAGCTTGAATAGATAGCCCTGGGAGCTGCGACGTGTTTCCTGATCATCTGCAAATGCTGCGTCTGATGCTCCATAGAACAGTGGCTCCTCCAAGAGGTAGGTTAAATTCCCCTGAATCGATCTTGAGGCTAGTAGGCCTAGTCCTTTCGTCCTAATCAGGTACCTCCATACATGCTCTGCTTCTTGAACGTGGATCTGGCCTAGATTCTGGAGATGAGTCCCTAGGACTGAGTGAGCTCGTGCCACATCCCTACGGGTGTAGCCTGCTATATATCCTAGGTGACTAACTAGCTGCTAGTAGTAGTTGGTTCGCTGACGGTTTGGTTCCTCTGTACTCGCAGGCAGCTAATTGCTGACTAGAGGCACTGCTAGATAGCTTCCTTGGCCCTGCCTCTGTAGTCCGTACTTGGCTGCAACCTTGTCGATGTAGGAATCTAGACTGAGCTAGATTCTGCCCTTCTCCTAGTCTCGTACGATCCGAATTCCTAGGAACTACCTTAGCTCTCCAAGCGATCGTAGCTCGTACTGAGCTTTTAAGCCCTGCTCGAACAGCCGATAAGCTGCTAGATTGTTTGGGTGTACTAGGACGACTATATCGTTGACGTAGAAGAATACAATCAGGCTCTTGCTCATGAATAGGCATAGAACTTCCTTAATTAGGCAGAGCCCTAGCTTAAGCAACGTGCTCTTAGGGTGCTTGTACTAGAGCAGAGGGGCATCCTTTAGGCTGTAGAGAGCTCTCCTCATCTCTAGCAGCTTACCTAGCTCATACTCTAGCAGCTTACCTAGCTCATATACAAATTCTTTTAGTGTGTAGGCGTAGAGTAGCCTGTCCAGTGGTGCGTTAAGAAAGGCGTTAATGACATTATATTGATAGGCGTGTAGGCCAAAGGCAGCCAGCGTGTCCAACAGTCAGTACTATGGTACTATGGTACGGTATACGTACGTATTAGGTAATCCGTAGGCAGCGTGTCCAACAGGAAGGGTCCTTTTCGACTCAGTAGATTTTGTCCCTGTTACGTCTCAAATTAGTATTACTTCCTTCCTCTTGCCCTGACGCCAAGGCGACTTACGGTTACACAGTACTTCCTGTTGAAGCTCCCGTACTTCTCAGCTTTTCACCAAAAGTTACGTCGTAACGGTTGAACCTGGTGTAGCAGCTGGCTCCTCACGTGATGCCCGATTGTGTATATGGTCGGCTAGGTTGTTCAGCTCACAAGAGACTGCTCGCCGGCGGAGCCAGTTCTTCTGTAGCTGAAGTGCCTCGATCGTTGCTCCAGCTAACCAATTCCTATCAAAGTCCTCTGGGTAATCCTTTGATTAAGACTTAGCAGGGTCCGCAGAGCCCTCTCGGGACGACGACAGCGACGAGGCCGACTTCTTAAAGCGACGGGAGCCCGCGCGATGGGCAAATGGTGCGGGGGAGGAGGACGACGAGGAAGCTACAGCTTGGTTGGTACGCCTACTACGACCAGCTTGGAGGAAGTTTTGAAGACTCATTTTGACGATTTGACGATTTGGATGATTTGGATGATATGAATCAGGTTGGATGAGATGGAGGCTGGTGATACGGAGATCTCTGCTCGTTGTACGGCATCAGCTAATAGTTACACTACAGGGAACCAACCTCCCTTGGCCACTCACAAACTGCCACCTCCAACGCGTCCAACCGAACGTACTGCTGTCAGTAATATACGGCTTGGCTACGCTCACGTGACCGTAAGTACGTAGTGAATATCTGAGCCGTAGTTACGGCGTAGCTACGTACAGTAGTACTTTCCAAAGCTTGGTTGCTAAGGTTGGCTAGAGCTCTACTAATTCTGGCTGCTGGGTAGCTAAAATAAGCCGTTACGCCGTAATCTGACCCGAAACGTTGAAAAGTAGAGCTATAGTGAAAAGTAACTCTACCGTACGTAGCCTGGAGAGGTCTGAGACGTTACGGTGCCCAATTGGGTAATACGTTACGGTCTACGTTCGGTTGGACGCGTTGGCCACCTCAACACTAAAAATCTATATACGAACCATACTACGGTTATACTTTTCAGCTTCACTACCGTAACGTTACGGCTCAGAGTTCTCGTACTTCCTTCCTGCTCACGTGACAGGAAGTAACTGAAAAGTACGAAACGTAATCCTTACTGTTGGACACGCTGTCCGTAGGGAACTGTTCACTAGGTGAGCAGTTACTTACGGTATAGGATTTGCCTAGTACGGTCCGTAGTACGTTGTAATATTATATAGAATTTTGTTAGCAATTTAGGCCTAGTAGGGACCTTGGCAGGCCGTGGCAGGTCACGTGTGTAGGAAAGGGGGTGGCCTGTGGGCTGTGGGGAGCCTAGTCACAGGCCTCCCTGGGAACTCCCTCCCCCCTCCCCAGCCAATCAGATCACGCAAAGGCTAATACTAGCAGTTACGTCGTAACTTTTCGCGAACCGTCCGTAAGTAGCAAGCTCCTTCTTTAATATCGTACGTATACGCTAATAAATTGAGAAGTTACGGGCTAGATTTGGACGAGCCGTACCGTATTACGGACTGTTGGGCACGCTGAAGGCAACTGCTAGAGCAACTAGGAAGCGAAATACCCTGGCTGCTAGTGTAGCTGCGTAGGAGTCTCCCCAGCTTTCCTGTAGGTCGCCTCTGACGACTAGTCTAGCCTTGAACTTGTATAGATATCCATCCTCGTCGAGCTTGTAGGCAAATACCCACATCAGAGGTAGGATCTCAGCCTGTATACTGGCTCTAGCTGCTGTAGTAGGTACTAGGCAGCCCTTGCTGCGGCAGCTCTGAAGCTCTGCTGCTGCTGCATTCCAGAATTCTGCTCTAAATGGATGCTTCTGGAGCTGCTTCCATCGCTTTGGTAGTGGTGGAAGCTGGTCTTGATGTAGACCTATCCTAGGTTGCTTAGCTAGCCACCTGCTGTTGGCTGATTGCTGTATAGCTGCTATGAATGCAGTGTAGTATACGCGTGGGGTCCTACGGGTCCTGGCCTTAGTGACGGCTCGTATCAATCTGGCTGCTGATTTCGTCACGCCTGCTCGCGTTGTTTGATCGTCGATTTGGTGGCTCTTCTCTAGGCTCTACCTGATGCCAGCCCTTGGGGAAGCTGATCATCTCTCCTGGCTACTCTGGTTGCTCTGGCTGCTCATCGCGATCGTCCTGGGTGCACGGCTCTGGGGTGTCTCCTGGGGTGAGTATCCCACTGGCTGGCTCAGCTCTATCTAGCTTGCGTGTTTGCTGCTGGTGTCTGAGCTCATTAAGCAGCTGCTGTTTGGGGCTAGCAGCTCCGTCGTCCATCCTTTGGAAGCTGTAGCCCTGAGCTAGCTGGTGCTCTAGCTCTACATCCTCAAGCTCATGCTCTCCTATATTGAGAATGGCGACTGCTGAGCGAAGGGTCTCCCTGTTCGCGTACACCTGGCCCTCTGAGTACATCTTGGATGGCATGAATACCACGTCTCTGGTCCTGATGACCCTGCCTAGTGTAGGCATCCATATGCGGTAGATGTTTGATGAATCGTAGCCTACTAGATGGCTATCAGAGCTCGAGACTGTAGCTTTTCTCCACGTGGTAGGTGCTGATTGAGGACATAGGCTTGAGCTCCTGGGATGCTGAGATGAGCTACTGAAGGCTTGAGGCCACGAACAGCCTCATACGGTGTACGCCAGCCCAGGGCCTCCGTAGGTGTTCGATTGAGCAGATATACTGCTAAGATAGCACACTCGTTAGATAGCTCTATCGGCAGGCCTGCGTCAATCCTTATAGCTCGGCCTCGTATGATGATGATATGTCCAGCCTTCTCTGTCTGGCCGTTTTGCTCCTCAGTATACTCAGCTTGAAGCTCTACTGCTATTCCTAGATCCCTGAAGATCTCTAGCAGCTCTGAGTACCCACGTTCGCTATCGAGCCTGACTACTACTACCTGCGCATTGAATTGAAGCATGATCCTAGCTAGGAGCCTCTGTACAGCGCGTCGTAGGGTAGTAGCATTCTTGTTTGGCAGGCAGCAGGCCTCGTGCCACTTGCTGTTCTGATATATAGCATGGAGCAGCCGTAGGTCTCCGTTGTAGCATCTTTCGCCGCGCTCACGGAGCTGAACTAGATCCAACCCTATTCGATAGAATGGGCGCTGAGCTGGTTCTTGAGGAGCTCTCCTGCTCACTAGCTTGTGAAGCTTTGCCTGAACAGATACTTCACAGTCTGTCCATTTTGGAGCCTGCTTAGCCTGCTGCTGCGGCTGCTCTATGAGCTTCAGCCCTTCAACATGCTCTGGCAGATGAGCAACTGCTTTCTGGCTAGTGTGGCCGAACATCCTATGAACTTCCATTGGGTGAGCTCTATAGGCTTCCTAGGTGCGTACGAAGGCCTGGGTCTGTATTGCGCCGCATAGACTGATAGAGGCGGCCTGTTGCTGGCTTCTGCATCTATCAACCAGTGCCCAGTCGTACGCTTCAGCAGGCAGATGACGTTTGAGGGCTCTGTCTGATATAGACAATCTCGGCCTGAGTCGAAATGTATCCCTACTGTACTACAGCGTGACAGACTGACTACGCTGGTGAACAGCTCTGGGATGTAGGCCACGTACGATAGTAGGATTAGGTTTCCGTATCTGAATCCTGATTTCTCCCCATTCTCGAATTGGGAACAGCCAGCGTATTCAACAGTCCGTACTACGTCTACGTACTACGAACCCCCTACGGAACACGTGATAAGTACGTAGCAAATGACAATCTGAGAAGTTACTTACGTGACAGGAATTGCTTAGTACGGTCCGTACTACATCGTAATTTTATATAGATCTGGCTGGTATTTTAGACCTAATAGGGACCTTGGCTGGCACGAGTTCTTAAGGGGGTGGCCCGTGAGAAGGCCCGTGAGCTGAAGGAGGCCCGTGAGCAAAAGGGGGAGGCACGTGATAAGGCCCGTGAGCAAGGAGGGGGGAAGAGGCAGGGCCGTGAATTGGCCCGTGGGCCCTCTCCAGCCAATCAGCGCCTTATGTGAGACGTTTGTGCGTAACTTTTCGCGAACCGTACGTAAGTAGTAACAACCTGAGAAGTTACGTACCTTAATTTGACGAGCCGTAGCGTATTACGGACTGTTGAATACCCTGGGAGCAGCTGGCCTCCTGCGTGTACGTAGTCGTCTGGCCCAGGTAGAGCAGTCGTCTTCCAGTTGTGTTCCTTGCTGTTGGCCACGTGGGTGTTTGATCCAGGGTCGATAATCCATCTGTTGAGCAGCGACAGCTCCTGCTTCTGCTGCTCAGCCTGTACAGCTCCTAGCTGTAGAGCTGCTGTAACAGCAGGCCCTGCTCGAGCTGCTGTAACAGCAGGCCCTGCTAGAGCTCCTGTACCTTGCAGAGCTTCTACGTGCTAAGGATGAGCATAATTAACTGTTCTTTAGCCCTGCTAAGGTAGCACGGGCTAGAGAGCTTTAACAACAAAAGGTGGATGAAAAACAAGCTAAGCTTAATTGCAAAGTAGCTAAGAAGCTTGAGCGACAGCAGAAGAAGGATAATGAGGAGGCTGTAAATCAATTAAGGAAGGAGACTTGTGAGAACAACAAGCGCATGAGGGACGCTGAGGCAGCTGCTAAATCTCTACTCCGCGAGGAAGAGAAGGTGGCTCGACAGCTTAAGCTATAACTCTAAAATGACACCTAATTGGCTAAGACCTTAAAGAAGCGTACTATTAAGAAAACTACTACGCGAGAGGAGATAGTTGAGTACTATGAAGCAAGGGATGAGGAGGAAGGTGTTGCAGGGCCATCTCAGCCTTGGAGGCAACGGCGACGGCCAGCTTACTTGAAAGACTTTGCAATATATGAGAATTTATAGCTCTGCGTTTGGTGATAGTTACACTGAAAATTTAACTAAAAACGATTTATATAGAGCTCTAGAGCAGCATTTTTTGGTAATGGGTCGCATGGAGATTTCCGTTGCACGAGCCACTCGGTTGCGTAAGCAGGTGAGACCTTCCATCTATGATCTTCTCTCTGTAGGGGAAATTTTCTTCCAGCCCTGTCTAAGAATTCGCCATCGCTGAATATTTGGCTTCCAACGAATGCGTTTATTTCGGTACCGCATGTAGCCTGCTCTGGTTCTTGCATCTTATCGCTTGTAAGCCTTCAGCTCAATACCTACTATGCTAACTGGTCCCGCCATGACTTTACGGGCACTTAACACTGCCATTCTTTCTGAGTTTGGGGGGAACATATTCAAAGGTAAATCAGCTTTGCTCGGAAATGGCGTGGTTAATAAACTGTACAAGAGACAAACAACTTCCACACGTCATTCACTCATGTTGGCAAACATTCCTGGATTGGCTTATTCCAGAAAGTGCTTGTGTTTTCCTCGCCGGTTTGGTTCGAATTTTTCGCTCTTGAGAGTCAGGAAGCTGGCTTTCAGTTGGGAGATCGAAAATCATATTGACTCAACGCCCTCAGAATCTCACCGACCAAAGCGAATAGGCTTTCTTCTATACTGATGCCATCGTGGAGCGAAATTAATGGGGGCTCCAACTTCGGGTAGAGTTGGAAAAAATAGCGTATAGCAAGTTGAAAGAAAATGTCACATAAAACAAAGGTGTGTACTACCAACAAAGCAGCTTGAAGAACGCCATTCCACTCTTCTTTATTCTTAAAATACAAAGCCATCAATTGATTGTCCTATACCTCCACTATTGTACTCTTTATTCCGCCACCTCGTCCACCATAAACAAAGACAGGACTTTCTTTTTGTAGGATTCCTGCCATCAGTATTCCATGCAATTTCATCGATGTCGGACCTCCTGGAATAGGTATCTCTTTACGCGTATTATTACAGCATTTTTAGGCAAATCTACACTCATCGTCAAATTTCACAATGGCGGACGACTTTGGGGATAGCGAGCGAGGTCGCTACAACCGCTTCCCGGATGACGAGAAGGATGGCTACATGGAATACCGGAGAGAGAAGCTCGCTGAAAAAGGCGGTGCCCCCGGGCGGTGGGGCTGGCGGATCGCCGCGAAGTGGGAGAAACTTGGTCTGGGTGAGAAGCAACCATATGTCGACAGGGCGGCGGCCGGGGGAGCAGACGACGAAGGAGGTCAAGAAGAAGGCGAAGCAACTGGAAGCGATGAAGCACAAGGCAGTGGAGCAGCAGAAGATGGCGCCGGAGAAGCAGACGATGCAGAAGGTCAAGAAGGTGAGGCAGTTGGTACCGATGGAGCAGAAGGTGCCGAAGGTGAGAATGCTGATGTCGAAGAATCGGATTCTAATTGGGCAATAGAAGGAGCAGAAAGAAACGGAGCTAGGCGTGAACCATCCGAGGACAGAAAGTTGGGCTCCGCTCGTAGTTTCGATGAAACGGTCCTCGAGGGAACATCAGGCATGCCAAGGAACAGCGAACACGATGAGAATGACCTAGAAGATCGCGATGTTCCATTAAGGAAAAGGCCTCAAGTGCCGAGGTACAGCAACGAGCCACGTTCTTCGGAGGAACGGTCAGTACTCAGTGAACTCAAAGGTGGTGCTCCGCAAGGCAGTGTATGGCGCTGGGAAAGATGTCTCCTCAATAGAGAGAATGAGGTGTCCATATCTGTTTATGTGCTTGTTGATTCAGACGGACGAGTGGAGGATGTAAGTAGATGATCGCATACGATTCTTCGATGACGTGCTAACCCAGAAGTAGCGTATAGTCTTGAAGCGAATGGAATTCGAAGATCTGGAGTTTGCCGAAGCGCACCCCGAAGCCGAGAACATGACACGTCTCCCCAAGGAATGCACCGCTGTTCTCCACATACGAGGATACAATTTCGATAAGGACAGAGATCGACCAGCACTCTGCTTATACACTGATTTTGCTCCATCGGGGGACTTGCGTCGTCTGCACGACCAGTATGGAAAAATACATCCCAAATCACGAATCCCAGAGCCGTTCATCTGGTATACATTTCTCCAACTGTCGGAAGCTATTTATGTCCTCAACACCGGTTCCTGCAAATGCAACAAGAAACTGGCAGACACACGGCCTGAAACCATCGTGGAAGATGGATGGAAACCGATCATTCATAAGGACATGAAAGATGAGAATGTTTTCCTCGGGTCTCCAGAGAAGCCATGCAGAAGTTATCCACGTCCACTTCTGGCTGACTTTGGGCTTTCGATGGACCGTTCTAATGTCGAATATTGGCTTGAAAATGAGGGACCTGATGTCTTCAAGAAGGGGGGAGGTATGTTTGCTGGCACTTTGGGATGGCACCCGCCCGAACTTGTGCTGCCAGAGCTCAAGTGGGACGTGTCTCATAAGGTAGATATCTGGGGAATTGGTGTGGTTATCTGGCAGCTAATGCATCATACCTTGGGTGATAAGTTGGAGGGAATCAGGGATAATGCAGAAGGCGCGTTTCGTTTCCTGAACGCGGATACTTTCCCCTCGGAGGACATCCTGGCGTCTAAGGCACACATCTATTCGCATCGCCTACACAGTCTCGTAAAAGACTGCTTGAAGAAGAACCCGCGGGATAGACCGGACTTTTATGATTTGAGAAGGAGAGCGGGGGTGGGGTTTAATGAGATACATAGGGTCGTCGGTAATTTCCAAGGCCAAGAAGGTGGCGGAACTCTACCGAAGCATCTAAGGCTTCACTACACAGAAGACCCTTATCCTGAAGAAGCCGACGCAGACGAAGTGTTAAGGAGGAGAAGGCTGCCAGATAAAGTGCTGGGAAAGAGAAGGCACCAAGATGAGGAGCATGAAGAAGATGGGGAAGTTGAGAGCGAGCAGCCACCCATCAAGCGGGGTATGAATGCCCGCCAGACGTAGTCGCATTCATTTAATTGCGCTCCCCTTGTCCTAACGCCTGTTAACTGCGGTTTGATTCCTCTTCGTTCGGCTAGAATATTGGCACGGTCTTTCCTATTTGGTCAGTAGAAGTTAAGCAGATTTTGGCATTCAACGAGTGAGAAAGTGGCCGCTTCTAACCCTGCTAGTAAATTCACATCCTTTTGTTCTTTGTAAAATGTAAATCTGCACCGTATTCTTGGAATATAAATAGAACCAAGTTATTTCCCGGGCCAAAGAATGAAGGTCACACGATAGAACAAGGAATAATCGCAATATTTATTCTTGCCGCCAGCGAGATCTCCTGCGAATATCTCTTTGTTTCTTTGTAGACCCAATCTATTTACGGAGATGGTAACTAGTCTTTCGTGATTGCGACAAAGCCCTTTGATGCATCTATGGTCCCGTTGTTTTCATACTGTGTACAGACCGCACATCGTCCACTGGTTTTCAATCCACCCCCCCCCCCCCCCACAACTTCTTCCCCTCTTTACATGCAATATGCAGCATGCGAAAGAAACACTGGATTAGGTCCTACCCACCGCCGCTGAAAAAAAGCGCTGGGAGGCCCTCGATGAAGACGAACAGAATGCGTACATATCCTGGGCTAAAGTTTTCAAAAAGCGAACACTCTCTCCTAGATATTTGGCTCCCTCTCCCTCCCGCCGACAAAGAATGCTGGATAAAACCCAGGGTGGATTACACAGGTGATGCAGGCCACCTTTCCGAAAACTCCAACTACGTCCCAGGACCCGGGGATGTGGACGATATAATCACAGCCGGAGGAGTAGAAATAGAAAAAGCTTGGAAAAAGTGGAAGTTCGTGAGGACGTTGTATCATCGGCCGCCGGACAGCTTTACTCCCTTCGAGAGATTGTTATGTTTGTTTGTTTGCTTGGACAGTATGAATATACCCACGGATGTAAGTCAAAATGCCATTCCTACAGCTGCTTATCAGTTTAGAGACTTCTGATTAACCCTGTTAAATATAGCGCATTGTAATCAAGTGTATTAGCACAACCCGGAAGTATGAACGTATCAAGCAAATCTCTAAATGGAACCATTACTTACAGAATAGGGCCATGAATTGCGAGTACATCGTTGTTCCTCGGACATATCATGCATGGGACGATACTCACGCAATGCCCAAAGTCCTAGCTGCTATAACGAGCGGTAGCGACTTAGGCCGGGAACCGATACCCTCTGCGGTGGAAAACAACGTCGCTAGTGCTGATTCTCGCTCTGGTGTGCGAACTTATATGGAATACATGCCGCATGAAGACCTGGACACCATTGCGCAGGAATATAATTGAGTCATTTTCGTTTGAGTATGATGTATCTCAAGACTCCTAAGCTACTCAGCTACACTCTTTTTATCGATTCATCGTAGAAAGAGGTCACTAATTTGGTCAACTAGTCGAATTCCCGAACCGTTCAGCGGCTCGTTCTTCGAAATATTTCAGACGCTGTGTATCACCTAGACAAAGGCAAACCATTTGAAGAGAATTGCGGACACGAGCACCGAGGAGGCCGGTACAAGTTCCTGCGCCGAGACCTCAAGCCAGAGAACATCTTTCTCGATAAGCCTACGGATCTATACCCAGGATATCAGAAACCAATGTTAAGGGACTTTGATAACCTGATTAGGCTCCAGCTCTGTAGTCCTCTCTGTGAGTTCGATTTTACTTGAATGAGATAAATCAAAGTGTTCCAACTGGGCTTCCCGGCAATTGGCGGAGATATCTGCATTTCCTTTGCCAGATCAAGTTATGAGACGCTTGACTTCGTTGTGATACAAGAGAAAGCCAAGCTATACCCAATCTAGTAGCCCCACGTCGTGAACGAAACTAACCTTTTCCGGCCAACCGCTGTGAAACACATGTTGAATATAGTAGAAGAGGACTTGATTGCAATTGAGGAGCCAACTACGGAGCAGAGAGCTCTATATATATACACTAGAGGGCTCCCCCAGCCACCTTGGAGGTGAGGGGCTAGAGCAGAGCACGTGATTCAATCCCAGCTCTCAACAACACAAACATCGTTAATTTCCTATCGTCTAATCATTCCCAAAACTCTCAAATATCATTTCTAACTCTTAATCCTTCGCTTTCATCACCACTCCAATCGCATCTCCACCCTTTCCGCCCCCAAGCAACTTCTTGTTAGTAGCCTGAATCAAAATCCTCCGATAACTCGTCAGCGGCGGGGTCCCATCATCCGTAACCTCCAAAATTAAATGCAGCACTTGCCCCTTCTCAACCGGCTTCCTACTCATCAGCTCCACAGCACATTTCTCTGGCGGCGGAAGCGTGACTTCGACTTTCCTGCCCTCCTCATCCAGCTTCTTGATCGCTAGTTCCGCAACCTCGGCTTCGACCCACCATTGCGTTGCGCTGGGCTCGCGGTAATGGAACCATTTGAATGTTAACTTATCGTTCGTGTCCGGATCGTACGTTTTGCTCGCGTTGAGGGTAATCGTGCTCCCAGCTTCTGCTTCGATTTTCACAGGCTGGATGCCCGTGGCGTCGTTGATGCAGATCACGGGATGATGGTTCACCTTCGCAAAGTCTGGCTCCATCGTCCACTTGATTCGCGCAGCGAAGTCATTCTGAAACGCGTCTCTCCATCGCCAGATCGTCGCGTGGTTGGACGTATATGTCCTCCCATCTTTGCCGACGACCTTGTCGACGGCATCGCTGTAGTGATTGCTGGAGAGCCCGTCGGCGCTGATGTCCGTTTTGATGTATCGACCACCCCAACACCCATATTCGGGGAACTCGGAGATGCCGAGACCATTTTGGATGAGATAGAGGAAGGTCGGTGTGTCGCCTTCAGGGATGAACATATAGTCTGGGTATGCGCTTCCGAGAGGGCCGATTTGGATGTTTTCTTTGATCCATGCTTTCTCCATTTTGGTGAAGTTGGGCCCGCCCTGGTCAAAGCCGTAGTATTTGTCGCCGGATATGCCGGTCCAGGCTGCCATGCCGTATTGGTTCCAGCCGTGGATGGAGGAGATGTAGAATATGTCGGGGAAGCTGTTGCGGACCCAAGCTCCGGTGTCATCTTGGTCGGAGATGGCGTAGACACGAAGACGTGATAACAAGCGTTGCGAGTCTTCTGGCGAGTACTTGTGATCGATCTTAAGAAGCACGGATGCGAGGACATTGGTGCCACCCCAACACAGAACCCAGAGGGGTAGTCTGGATGGCGCGGTGATCCTTTCAAAGAGAAGCTCGCCGCCTGGGGACAGGGGAATATCGTCGCCGACCGCTGACATGCCATATGTCTAGACGTGGTCAGCTGCCGATGGCATTGACAATGACCGTGAGAAATGCTAATTCAACAAACCTCAGCACCCTTCCGTATCAGCCTTTTCAATTGGTCCGCCGGAGGATATTGCCGGTCAGGGTGGACATGGTTGTTCAAATTCTCGACGGCGCCCGCATACGCATCAATGATCTTTTCCATGTCCTGCGGGCACACCTTGTTCTTCATCCAGGTGCTCGTGCATGCCACCAAGCCCTCCGTTTCGAACTGGTTGGCATACAGCAGATACCTGCACAGCGATTCCGCGTCATCGGGTTCATTTGATATGTCGGACAAGATGAAGACGCGGGGTTTGGTGGAGAAAGTTCCGAGGGTGGACGCCATGTTTGATTATTAATGCACGATAGGGAGTCAAAAGTAGACGATGGGAATTATGGTCGCGATGACCTTGCGAATGTGATATCAAAGACTTAATGTGTCGTTGAAATATGTTTCAAGGTGTGGTTTCGCAGGCGTCACCCCACTAACCCGATGATACTCCGTGGGCAGGCAAGGGGTTACACAATCGGAGACTTTTTTGTCGTGTGCTGAAAACGGCGTTGATAGGCCCCGCTTGCCGACTCGGCTGTAGCTGCCGTTCGCGGCGAGGAAACCAGCCTCGTTCGCCTTGCAGGTCACCCTCTACTTCGGGTGCTCTTCGAAGGTTGAGATATTGTGAGCTCATCGCGGGCGTCAAAGCCCATTCCTCTCAACCCCCACCTGCAGTGTTGCAGTACAGAACTCCATGTATGACGATCGCCGCTGACAAGGGAGTCTCTAACAGTCCGGTTTGGCGTCCTCTATTTCGGTCAGTCCCGGCGCAAATCAGGTCCTCCATAAGAGGCTATCAAAACCGGATGGAACATAACCCTGATGGCAATCTGGGGCACGTCGCGCCAGGTGGGATTGGTAGTGTTGATCCTCGAGAGCGTGTGCCCAAAGACTTGCCCCGATCGGGTGTGATGCGAGCTTCCCCGAAGCAGTTTCAGCAAAGACCTGCCCTCATCATCTTTGTCTTTAACATGGCGGACCCCGCTGATTTCAAAGCCAGATGTAACAAGAGAGAGATCGCGCATTATTCTTGTTCTCCGGGTCCTATAAGTACGCTTCCACAAATGGACAAAAGTTTGGGATGGTAAGGATGCCTGCCAAGATCGAGGGTCCACTCGCTTCGCTTGCCGCCTTCCGAAGCCACTCCCGACTCCTTTCCAACGACGTCCTTCTCTTTAAACAGCCCTCGAGCATGTCATCGAGCCTCACTTGTGCCGAAAGCACGGCGTCTTGTGACTCAGACTGGCTCCATTTGGCCGCACTGGACTCTCTTTACCTTCTTTCGCGGGACGAACACACGCGCCGTCCCTCGGCGGTTGGCGCAAGGACGTAGACTTGTTCCTGCGTGGACTCGTCTGGCAACGGTACCATCCCGGAACGATCGATCCGGATCTGGGACTGATCGGACCTGGACCAGCACAGGCCTGCCGTAGCTGTTTTGGGGTCAAGTGTCGCGGCAAGCCTCTCCGCTAATCTACGCTTTGGTGCTTCCGCAGTTCAATGATGCGATCTGGTGCCCGGTACACACGCCATAGCCAGTAGATCCCCAGCAGATTTTCCCTAGTATCATTCGAGTCATTTTCAGGTACATCTCTAATTTGCCCGACTTCCTAAGAGGGTTGCTATCGTCTATAGTCGAGTTCTTCTAGTTCAACACCATACTAGATCGGCCACATGGGCACAAATGGACATGAATCGTTCGCACTGCTACCTTGCCCCAGTCTTTGATCATCTGTAAACTTGGTCAAAGAATGATTGGTCTGTCCCTATAGACTATGTACCGGGTTCTTCCCTCTCATGGAGCCGTTTCACAAGTCCCTGACCGGCCTGCTTGTCTTTTCTCCCGACTCCATTTTATTAAGGTCCAACGTGTTTCTGTGCCAAACCACCAAAGTCTAATATGATGGGATGACCCTGGCTTGGATCTCAAGGGCTTCATCTGGGTGGCCGTGCACCTTCTTGTCACTATCCCTCGAGCTTTTACATTGTTCATAAGGACCATCCGCCAACACGAAACTCTGTCCCCATACTTGGTTCTGTTCGGATCGATCTGTGCCCTCTTTTGGCCTGTGTTGTCCAATTCTCGTGCCGTCTGAGCCATCATGGCGACGCTCCCAACATCAGAGGATATTATGAAATGGCCGCTTCCAAATTACGTGAACCCGCAAACACGCCGTCCTCTGGTTCAGGGCGTCGAGATTCCCGTGACGGTCCTTCCCATCCTCTTTGTAGCATGTCGATTCTACAGCCGGACCGTGATTGTGAGGGCTCTTGGCTGGGATGACTGGCTCATGCTTATAGCAACGGTGCGTTATCCAGACCTTTGACCCGATCAATTCTCAGGGCTGACGAGAGACATCTAGATCATATCCACAGCGACGAATATTATGACGATTATCTCCACAGGGCCAGAATATCAGACGGGCTACCACCTCTACGACCTGCGCCCCGAGATCCTCATAAATCCTGAACAAGCAGTCCAGGTAAGCCAGACGTGTACCCATGCAACCAAAGGCCGTCCTTCCATTTCAGTGGCGCTAACTAAAACCAAAGATGGCCATCGCTTGCCAGTTACTTTACATTCCAATTTGCGTCTTTACGAAGATATCGGTATTGATAACCTATCTACGTAAGTTCTCCAGTTCTGTGTCAACGGCCGCGCTAAAGTCCCACGAGGCATTTTCCCCTCGAAAGTGAATAAACGGTTCTGTCACATCATCATAGCGTTCGAACTCGTGTGGGGCATCGTTTCGTTTTTCGTCACCCTTTTCCAATGCGCACCCGTCGAAAGCTACTGGCTAGTCAACGCTCCAGTTCGGGAGTGCCTCGATGTGCGGGTGCTGTACTACACTCCGTCTGGCCTAAATATCTTAACAGACTGTACGTTTCTCATTCTTGATTCCTTTTATCACACTCGCGACCTTGCTAAGAATCCTTCCAACGCAGTCCTCATCTTCCTGTGGCCAGCGAAGGATCTTGCATCCGTCCAGATTTCGCTTCGTCAGCGCATCACCTTGATTGCCATGTTTTGTCTAGGCGTCATTATATGCATCGCTGGTGTCTGTCGCGTTTGGTACATTTCCATTTATGTTGCGACCTGGGACTTTCTGTGTAGGTCCCCTCCCCATTGCGCCTTGCTCATCTTCTTAACTGGATGGACACTCTGCGTTCTTGTCCCGATTACTACAATTGCATACACAGCTAACCATCTAGTACAGACGAAGGTACTGTTCTCTTCGTAATCATCAGCGTGGAACCTCCATCGGCATAATCTGCGGCTGCCTCCCAGGCTGCAAACCTCTCTTCTCCAAAATGGTCCCATCGGTATTCTCAGCTACATCAGCCTCGTACTCCAACTCGCGCTCGGGCAACAAGAAGCCGTCGAAAACGCCCAAAATGGACGTTGATGGTCAGCCGTTCCCCTTCCAGATTGTGAAGGAAGAGGGCTACGAGGTCAGATATGGGACTGCCGATGGGCCAAAGAAGAGTCGCGGCGGAAACTATAGCGGGACGAGTACGACGGTTAGTTTGGGGGGCAAGGGCGCCGAATCTGGAGATGATGGGCGAAGTGAGGATAGTAGGGAGTGGATCATGATGAAGGATGATCTAAGGGCGAAGGTCAGTGCTGTCTAAGGTGCTGGGTCATGCACATCAATGCATTGGATCGGGCAAATACACGAAACTGTGTTGGCTGGCATCCAAAGTTTTTGGCCAATGTCCGACTGCCATTGTGCAGACGATTCCACAATTCTGCGATTCCAGAGCCATCCCAAGGTCATGTAGAGCTCTTCGGCAGATACGAGTGAGCTATCAATACAATCATCTTGGAACAACTTTTCTTGACCCATGGGACGACTTTTGTGCAGCAGTCCACGGGTAGCCTGATGAGACATTTGTGGCAGTGCCGCACTCAGCCACATTCACCCCACATCCCACTTCCGGCTCTTGCACCGCCCTCCTTGGCTGACGCATGCTCCCTCAAACAACAACATGCGCCAAATCCATAGTCAGCAAATCAAGTAGATCGAAGTGTACAAATGTAAAGTTGCACAAAGATCCTTACTTCAGGATCCATTCCTTCCGGTGAATACCACGTCCAGCAGAGGCACGACACATGCCAAGGCTCGTGTCGTGAATCCTTCGAGTACACCTGCAGGATATAAAGGTAGCAGGAGGAGAAGGCATCCAGTTTCAAATCCTGTAGCTTTGTGGCGAGGCTTCCCTTCGAACCCATCGATCTGCTAAGAATCAACCGGCACCGGCGTCACATCTCATACTCCAAACATTCCTCACAGTACTGCCTCCAGTCCTCTTCATCACGACCCATCCACCACTATGACATCCATCCAACAAAAGCTCCAAGATGCCTCCGCGCAAAACACCCATCTCCTCTCCGGCCTGCGCGAAACCGCTTCCGCGCCCAGCGAGCTCTCACAGCACGAATCCTACATCCACGACCTCACCACCCAGCTCCGGTCCACACAGAAACGCGTGTCGGACCTCAAAGCCAAAACTGCCGCCGAACTCAAAGACCACAAAAAGTACTCTGAATCCACGTTCCGCCGCATCGCGCACAAAGCATCGGGTCGCAAAGACCGCTTCGCCGAGAAAGCGCAGAAAGAGGAACGCGAGTACTTTTATGCGATCCAGGAGCAGAAAACCGGCGAAGATGACCTCGCATACGTGCGACAACTACTCGCCGAAGCTGAGTCCAAGAAACAGGAACTTATCGCGCTAAAAGAGAAACATGAAGCCCTGCAGAGGGAACTCGATGCATTGTATACCTCTATCTTCGAGGGATATACGCCGGAATTCCCGGACGAGGATGAAAAGGAGCACGCGTACCAAAATTCGTCGGAGTATGTACGTCAGGCCTCGCAGAATCTGGAGAAGACGAAACATGTGCTGTTCTTGTTGCGCGAAACGGGGAAGAAATTGCATGAAGCGACCAAACATCTTGCATCCGCGCACTCTATGTCTACGTATGACATGTTTGGTGGAGGAACACTCTCCAGCATGCAGAAAAGGAATTACCTCGAGCGCGCTGAGTCGGCGATCTCGCAGGTTCGCATTTTGCAGAACCAGATTGCGCAGTTGGATCCGAACGCGGCGGATCTGGGACCTATGATGATTGCTAGTGGGAGTATTTGGAGTGATATCGTTTTTGACAATATTTTCAGTGATATGGACATGCATGATAAGATCAAGGATAGCGAAATGCAGTTGGAGAGAGCGGGGAAGAAGTTCCGGGAGAAGATGAGGGTGGTGGAGGGCAGGGAGAAAGAGGAGAGAGGGGAAGTGCAGAGGGCGGGAGAGGGAATGGAGAGGGCGAGAATGGAGTTACAGATGGCGAGGGAACGGGCTTTTGAGAGTGTGGGTGGAGGTGCGGGTGGGTCTGTGGATGGAGGGCATCAGAGTGGGCAACTGGGGAATGAGGAGGCTCCACCACCCTATACCGCATGAGGACGAATGACCGCTA
Source organism: Clohesyomyces aquaticus (assembly GCA_002105025.1). Classification (NCBI taxonomy): domain Eukaryota; kingdom Fungi; phylum Ascomycota; class Dothideomycetes; order Pleosporales; family Lindgomycetaceae; genus Clohesyomyces; species Clohesyomyces aquaticus. The sequence continues at coordinate 59,301 of MCFA01000104.1, read as the reverse complement.
ACTTATGGGTCAAATTCGTTTGAAATTCACCTCGCTTGAAAGCGCATTTCTTCATTGACCATATTGGATACTCACATTATTGTTCTTAGCGTTGCGCAGTTGCGTTGTGTTGCAACAGATATCGGTGGGATGATGTCTGACTAATTTCATTCCGGTGGTGTGGCTGTGCATTGTCGTGACCACCTGGAGGAGACGGTCGGAACATAATAAAATCCGACTCCGACCCTCCTCGAATCTAATCTCTCTACAACTTACCTTCATCTTCCCACTGGCGAGTGGGACTCTGCAAGTGGACACATCGTCCGGGTCGGTGGGACGTCTATCGTTATAAGTATGCCAGCATGTTCCCATGCGGTCACGCTAATTCGAAAAGACTACACGAAGCAAATCTTGTCCACGCCTGGATCGACAGAAAACTGTCTTACTTACCTTATACTCTTGGTGTAGGATTTTATTCTGTGTCGGAAGGACAGTCTTGACGAACGATACACGGAACCAAAGTGCCTCTTTGAGGGGGAAAATCCCCCTTCTGACGAAGCGATCGATCTCCTTCTACAAACCCAGCGTTTCCAACAGTACGTAACGTTTACTGTACTACCACCTTTGTCAGCGTTACGTCTCAGATTTTGGTTACGTACGTGCGTTTGACCTGACCAGGAGCTGACTTACAGTTGCACAAGCGTAACAGTTGAAGCTCTGCTACGTTACGTACGTTCAAGTAAACGTTACGCTATAACGTTTAGTTTTTAACCTTTTTGACTACGTATATAGTCCGCTAGATTGTTTAGCTTACTATAAACTGCTTGTTGATAGAGCTAGTTCTTCTGTAGTTAAAGCGCCGTGATCGTTGCTCCGCTAAGCAAATTCCTATTAATTAAAACAGTTCTTCTGCCTCTACTAAAGGCTCTCTTGTAGTTATAGCTAGTGCTTAGTATAGAGAGGAAATCTAGTGCGATTTTAAATAGAGTAGGGTAGGTATTATAACTAACCTTAAGCTACTAAGTAAGAGGGTCTCCCTATAAAGGACTGTTGTCTTTTGCCTCTCTAAGGTTGTTAAACAAGCTGTCGTAGTACTGTTATAACTCTATTGTTTTTTTGCCTATTTATACGTTTTTTAGCTAGTAAAGAAGGTAGGGTTAACACTAAGAGTCTCCTTAAGGAGGCCTCTAGAGGCAGGAAGTTTTTGCTAGAGGATCTCTGTTAGCTTAGGTTCTGCTTGCTCCTCTGCGTTAACGTAGCGCTAGAAGATCTCCTTTATAAAAGACTTAGCCTTTTTATGCTAGAGGTTATGTTTACGCTAGTGTTGTTTAAACTAGTAAAGCTAAAGGCGTAGGTAAAGGATAGTTATAACTACGTAGTATAAGACTAGTAGATTAAGAATTAGCTTCTCCTAGTATGTTATAAGCTTCTTAAGCCTAAAAGCTACGCCGTTTTTAAGGTAATAGTTAGGTCCTTTAGGCTTAAGTTTAACCTTTACCTGCTAAAGCTTATTATATAAAACCTAGAGGTTAATAATAGTTATCTATAGAGAACCTTGTTCGTAGTTGCCCTCTAACCTCTTAGTTATCTAGTAGAATAGCTTAAGGAAGTTTATAAGCTGCTTAACCTCCTCCTACTTGTTGTTACGTATTACTTCTATAAGCGCAGTGTTACTAGGTACGTGAGAGTCGTCGTCGCTATCCATGCCCTGCCATTTACGTATAAACTTAGTAATAGCATCCTTAAGGTAGAGGCAGCAGAGAAGCATGAGGTATGTAGAGTGCTAGCGGACGCTGCTATCTTGTACTAAATTAAGGGTGCTAAAGCTCTAGAGCTTATTGTTGTTGCTAAGGTTTTGTTATATAGCTTTGAAAGCTTTATAGCGCTTATGCGAGGAGAGGATAGCGTTAACAAAGTTATGTAACTTTCTAACAACCCTATGTTTTTAATAGAGCTTAAACTGCTCTTAGGGAGCAGCTCTAGCTAGAGCAGATTCAAATTAACTAATTCCTTGTCTATATATTACTGCTTTCACTACTAGTTGTATTATATAGCTGGCGCAGCGTAGGCAGTGCTTATTGCTAAGCTTAGTACTAAGATGTTTAGCAAGGTTAGTAATAGTCTTAGAGTCGTTGTTAGACGCGTTGTTAGCAACAAAACAGTTAAATTTTAACGTAATTCTGTATTCTTATATAACCTTAGCAATAGCGCGCGCTTAATTCTTACTAGTATAGTTGCTAAATAGGTTGTTAAAGCTAATTAGTAGGTCTTGTTAACAGTATTTAGCATCTAATTTATGTAGTTGTTAGTAAAAATTTTAATTTTCGCGCCGCTAAGGCCTGCTAAGGCCTAATTTTGCTGCCCTAGAGATCTGCTAGGAACACTAACCTACGAAGTGCGACACTATACTAAGGAAGGAGAGGTAGTTTAGAGAAGTCTATATATTAACGCTTAACGTAATTTTTAACTTAGCTATTCTTAGTATTGTTTAAATCTCTTCTTTTTGCTACATAAGTCCTAAGTGTACGTAGGACGAGATAGTAGTTAGCAACAACAGCAGCGCAGCAAGAAAGTTACCTTAGTTCTAGCTAATAATAGCCTAGAGTTCTGCTAATGATGTCTTAAGGAAGGACTAGTCCTGTAGGATAGCCTAGTCAACTACCGCGCTCTGTAGAGCTTCCTCATCCCACAGGCTATAGGAGACTACGTGGACGGATCCTGCAGTTGCTGCTTCCTATAGACTACTTAGCGTGTGAGGACTGTTAGGTAAGAGTGCTCTATTAGTTACATCTATATAGTAATCCTTCTAGAGATAAGCAATAATATAGCTATACCTATTAACAACTTTGCTAGCTTCTTAAAGCCCTCTAGTATAGCAGAGCTTATAGAGCTATACCTTTACCTTCTAGCCCTTATTATCTATGTACTATAACTTAGCTTTATAGAGCTAAACAGCTAACAGCTTATAACCCCCTTAAAGAGAGCTAAGGTGCTTTACTTAGTAACTAAGCTACGCAGCCTTTAGCTTCTTCCTATTTATAAATATATTATTCTACTTAATTAGAAACTTCTGCCTAGCGTTAAGTTAAGAGTCCTTAGGGAACTTAGTTAATTAGACATCTAGGGGCCCTAGTAAACCTTCCTAAGACAACAAGGTTAACGACAATTGCGATTTTTTAAGCCTCTAAGAGCCTGCGTAGTAGTAATAGGAGGTTAATAACAACAACAAGGCAATAGCTTAGTTGTTAGTATAGCGCAAGCAGCTAGCTTAAAGGAAGGTTTAGAGACTTATATTAGTAAGATAGCTAATAGGAATTAAAAGAGATAGAATTAAGATATAATTTTATAAGGGAGTACTTAGGGAAAAACACCTCTCTGTTATAGTAGGCAATTAAGAAAACTCTGCTTGTTATACAGCATACACTAACAGTTACACTACAGGAGCTATCTACCTCCTCCCTCCCACCTTACCTTAGCTAACCTCCCTATAAAACACTAAAAAAGTCTATACAAACGTAATACGTTAATACGTTTGAGCTTTACAAACGTAACGTAACAGTTTAAAAAACAGTTCCCTACGTACAGCTCACGTGACTGTAATGAAGTGGAACGTATCAAACGTAATACGTACTGTTGGAAACGCTGTACAAACCCATGCAGACAAGTATCCCTAGAACTCCTCTTTCTAACTCCCCATTGAGCTACAGGATGCCATACTTGACAAGGTATCCCTAGGACCAATTGAGAGCGCAAGGGTTGGCTGCCTACTAGAGGTTGGCCAGTTTTCACGTGGAGGTGCGACAACCGGGATATTGAAAGAGAAGTCGGCCGTCGGTCTAGAACACCTTGGACTCCTGTGGAGTCACATATTTGGTTCGGTGGCTACCCTAGAGGTATAGCCTACAAGTAAATCAGTGCGAAACGCGAGTCAATTTCCTCTATATCAGGCAGGATGGCCTGTACATGCTTTGGATTACACCTACTGTGGAAACCCCGAAGACTCCCCCCAACCAAAACAATCGTCCAATATCTAATTTTGGCGATACAATCCGCGCCGCAATCATTCCAGCCCATCCGCTAGCCCGCCTACACGAAAGGCATAGGGTTATCCTTGATGTGTCGACCCCAGGATACAACATTATTGACGTCGTTGATGAGGTGCATCATTCCCCCAATCTTACTGAAAATTCGGTTTTCGTACTTATAGAAATGCACGTTCTCCTCTAGTTTAGGTTTTAGAACTCGCGTTACATCAGAAATGCGGTTGCCCTGGACCGCCCTCTCACATACTATTAGTTGCTCATTCGGGCACTAGAGAGCTTCGAAATAGCTAATGTCGTTAGGCTCGCATTCGTAGTCACCAAGCGACAGGGATCTTTAGACGATGTGCACGATGGCTAGGGACCTGGAGGTAATACGTCTTTCCACGTCTAACAGAATTGGCAGGCAGCTTAGACTAGCAAATTATGTCTAAAGGATTACCCTGATGCATGAGAAATAAGCATAGAAGAGGCAGTTTAATAGCAGTTTCTCTTGCTCAAAACCCCTACTAATTCTGTTAGACGTGGACAGACGTAGTAGAACCCAAGGCCAGTACAAGCACCGGGGATAACTAAGCATGGAGTTGTAACTAGGGGAATATACATGTCGGCCATGCCAAAGCACTCACACACTTTGCTTATCATCTAGTCCTCTTTTTGATGCCCCACCCAAAGCCTTCTCATCCACCCCAATCTAAAAGTACGCATCCGCCAAATAATTCTGAAAATTACTATCCCTAAAACTCGGCGTCGCGTCTCCAAAATCCGTGCTCTCAATCGAGCTTCTCGCCGCCTGGGTCATACTCTCCCACGCAATGAGCGGCTGCTCGCCTCCCTGCGACGTAGTGTCAATCAACTGATGGTTCACCGGCCAAATACTCTGATATCCTATCAACGGCCTTGTGCCACTGAAATGCCCCGAAACTTTCTGGTAATCGCCGTGTGCGGATATGGCAAGGCCGCGCACGGTGGCGGACGTGGATTGCGAGGTCAACCATACGACGACGTTTTCCCAGTCGTGTCGGTGGCCGAGGCCATCTGAGGGAGAGTCTTTGGGCATGTACCACGAGTACATGATTGCGTAGGCGCCATTATAGGATGCGGCGCGCGCGTAGACTTGGCCTGTGGAAGAGGAGCACATGCCTGAGGAGGAACCGGTGGGGGAGAGGCCGCCGCTGGGAGAGTGTGAGGATGTATAAATTTTGACAATAGACGGGTGCCTTTGCAAAGGAAATAGATGTATGCGACGCTTACCCAGTGTTTCCAGCGGAGTCGACTGCTGGGAAAGGAACGCAGCCGTTGACAACTTTGAGGTAGGGCTTGTACTTTAGCATGAGAGTGCCTACAATTCCTGAGGGAACGGTTTGAGGGAATCCGACGACGGCATCGTGGGCGATGACTGCGCGACGGTCAAGTGCTGTTGGTGCTCCGGATACCTGGGTGACGGCGATGGACAGCCCGAGGGTGAGCTGGGCGAAGTTGAACAACATTATGGAGATTTGAAGGTCGATGTCGCCCCGCTGCCAAATACCAAAAGCAGCGATGTACTGCCCTCTTATGTATCCTGCGATCGTTGCTGGACGTTTTCCTAAAAGATTCAAGGTTCTACCCCGGTCGAGCACCCCCGATGGAAATGCAGGTCCACGCACTAAGAATGAGCGCGTGGCTGTCAGCCACTGCGTCCATTGGTGCGTACCTGTAGCTTTGTAGGACATCTGGACAAGCTATCCAGAATCCAGCCCTATGTCCGTTGTGAACGCGTAGAGCTCTACATGACCCAATGGGCGGCCGCGGAGACGAAGTCGGAACCAATCGATCGTCGACGTCATGTCACTCATGCGCAACATCAGCGCGGACATGTTTCCAGAGATATGGCAAGATAGATTGAATTGGAGTCTCACGCCCGCCGCTTAGGAATGTTTGGTCAATGCGTGGTGCAAGCGAGCGGGAGGATTGGTCGATCACGCCTGGGGAACTGGGATGTATTAGGAAGGTGGTAAAGTGAGACTCTGGAGGGTGTACGAATCCGAGAGACAGGTAATACTCGGCATCAAAGAATACCTAGGGAACGCGAACTTGTCCATAGGGTGTCCGTACCTTCTAGTAATAAATATATCGTAGGGTTCATTGCATCCTCGTCAATGGGGCAGTCCCTGCACTCCCCCATACCGCATCGCATCATCCATACCGTCTCCAAATCGTCTTCTGGTCCTCTGCAGGCCTCTCGGGGCCGGGTAGGATCTCCCTCAAAAGATCATTGATATCCATATCGCGCTCCTGGCACTCCTTCCACTGCCGGGGATAGCCCAGACTGACCTCCTCAAAGCGCGTGTTGTCGCGCCAGTCCGTGCGCCTGACGTGGAGATGGCCGCTCACGACAACGGCGGCGTTGTACTCGGTGTGCCAGTCCTCGGTCTTCTTGGTCCCGCACCAGATACAGAATCTGGGAACAAGCATCAGCTTGACGAGATCCTCGCGCAGCGGCCAGTGTCCGACGATGATTAACCGCGTTCCTGGATGCGCTGCGACGGCGGCTGAGAGCTTCTGAGCCGCGCGCTCGACCAAGGCCTCGCACCACGCGATGCGCGACAGATAGGGATCCGGATGGAGCAGATACTCGTCCGTCGCCTCGATGTTCTCTTCCTTTGCCCAGGCCAATGCATCCTCGGCCGTCTTCACGTGCGCGGGCCGGAAACTATAGTCGTATAGTGTGAAGATGGGCGCGATGAGGCAGGGCCCGCCTGCGCCTTCCCACATTGTGAATTCGTCCTCGGGTGTCTTCACGCCAAACTCTCTGGCCACGGCGACACACTCCTCGTATTTCTTCTCGCCCCGCGCGCCAAACTCCTTCTGCGTCGGCAGCGTATACAGCTCGTGGTTTCCGGGCGTCCAGAACACTTGTCGGAAGCAAGCCGTTGCTTTCGTGAAGGCAAGTCGCAGGTGGTCGGCCGTCTCGCCGATATCTCCGCAGAGAATCAGGCCATCGTTTGGTCGCGGATTGACCTTCTCAAGCTCTTCGCGGTTGGTTTTGTATGAGAGGTGCAGGTCGCTGATGGCCCAGAGGCGGCCGGGGGGCTCGGGAGGCGGCGGCTGGTAGAGGTCGGGAGCAGCGTCTGCTGTTGCGAGCAAAGGGTCTGCACTCATTGAAACGCCGTCAGGTCTATTCAGATGTAAAAGTCTGGATATTAGTGGGCCGCTGCTAGCAATCAGTGGGCATCAAACACATTTTAATATCGAGCTTACTCCCGCCGGGGTCGTTGGTGGGGGTATCTAAAGCCTCGGAGACCGATCCGATGCGTGGCCGTCAGCAGTGCACGGCCATGTACAACCGCGTCATGGGCTGCACCCGGCCTGATACCATACTCTTCTTCGGAATATCTAGACAAGATTCCCCAGGTTCGACATTAAAGCTATCTGTGTATTGGTCTTACTCTTGACGAGGGTGAAGCTGGCAGATACCAAGAAGGCGCCGAATATGGTTAGACAGGCGCTAACTAGGTCCACGCTGGGACTAGCCTCTTCTGACTTCTTTGACATGACTTGTTCATCGCAACAACACAACTTCTTCTCCCCTCTCGGGGAATTGCCACAATGGACGCCCTGCCGAACGAGATTCTGGTCCAAATATTTGCATACTGTACACGGGGCATCTACCCCGGAAGCTTGGGTCCTGATACGACGACCTTGTACAATGTCTGTCTTGTCTCTCCACGATTCGGGGCTCTCGCACAGCCCCTATTGTATCAATATCTGCAGTTGAACTGCTCGAAAAGCACATACACCACCTTCCGGGAAAGATTCAATGCTCGGCCGGATCTTCGTCGTGCTGTTCGCTTCGTCCTTCTTGACACGTTGAGCAAGGACAAAGGTATGCCATGCCTGAGTCACGACGATCTGAAAGACCTGGTACAGACGTTACCTAACCTCGAAGCCTTTGATTCGCGGTGTTGTGACGTTACCGCTCTTGTCGGGTGGAAGTCGCCAGCAAAGCCTTACGAACGAAACATCGAGAAAGCCTTCTCCGGCGTCAAGACCATGCAATTGAATATGCAGGAGTCATCTATAGGGTCGATAGAGGCCGTTTTCCGACTCCCGCGGCTGGAACATCTAATCCTACGTCGCTTGCATCTGAAAAACGCAGAGCGTCTTCGTCTTCGTACCGAAGCGCGTCTCCCTACCGCATCCTGGGACTTCGAAGCCCCATCGATCTCGACGCTGGAGATTGAATTGCATCCCGATGATGGCTATGGCAGCGGACAGGACTTCATGTTCTGCTTCTCTGTTCTAAATCGACTGCATACGTTACGCATTTTATACCAGCGCAGGTACTTCCACCAGGCAGAGTGGCGTTATATCTTCAAGGAACCTGGGGCTCACTTTCTCGAATCGCTACGTCGTCTCGAGCTCCGCGCAATAGACTCAACTCGGAACTGTGAAATGATTTATCGTCATTACAACTTCAAGGACAGACTCAAGGAATCCAAGCTCGAGTACATGGATGTTAACTTCCGGAGCATCTTCCCCCGACCGGCCATCTTTCTTACCATGCCCGCAAATACTATCCTCATGGCCGCAGACCTCAGATTGCCGACGACCCTTCGATTCCTTCGCCTACAGTTCTTGGAGAATCTGGAAGATGTCATCGTTGGGTGGAGGGTGAGAGGTGATGCGATTAAGACTTTCGTCGGTAGTATCAAGGATGCTCTGCCTGCGCTTGAAGTCGTCGAACTGGAAATGCATGGGATATACGACCACGGACCGTATTTGGTGATGCTGGAGAAGGAACTCAGAGACTTTGACATTACGCTACACGTTTTCGTGTACAAATCGGGGGAGACCCGGGGGAAATCGGAGACGACGCGAGTCTTCTGGAAGAGGTGGGCGATGGACGACAAGATTGGACAAACAACCTGGTCTGACGACCTTCTCAGCGCCCGATGCAAGAGCATGGGTGATTTTCCCACTTGTAATTAGTTTGAGGCTTAATCGGGCCTCTTACCTTGCACAAGTAGAGGGTGCTTCTAAAGCCAAGAAGGATAGTTGTTAGATAGTTGTGCTCCCAAGCCTAAAGTAACGCTGTAGCCTTATCCTAATTTTTAAAACTCTATGTTAGAGAAAGGAGATTCAGTATCTCTAGGAATATAGTCTAGAATACTTCTAGCTTTATAAATCTTAATTCTTTTTATATACTATAATCTAAGTAAAGTAATAAAAGTAATTAAGAACTACTCCCGGAAGCCCTCCTTCGATATGCTTTGAAATGCTGCAGGCTGTGCGTGCCCATCAAGTCCAGGAAAGACACAATAAATTTCCTCAATTACGACCTTACGTCCAAGCATCCTCTCGTACCAGTATATCACGAGCGCAGGTGCGAGGATGCAGTGCAGTGGCTTCCCGTCTGTCTCTGCGCCCTGCGATAGATGAGTGTGGTAAGCAAGAGAGAGACGGAAATTCCTCTGGAGATGTAAAGCGCACACCGCGAACATTCCAAACACTTGTGTCCTAAGGATTGAGACCAAAGCTGCAGTCACGCATGGGAAGAGAGGCAGAAGTTGGTATCATCATGGCCAATAAAGGGAAACTTACACGTTCGCTGAGCTTCAACCTCAAGAGAGTCTGGACCATGCAAATGGAAGCCCCAAAATGAATGATCTCAATGGCCCGGCGAAGACCCATCCGCATGTCGCCGGTGCAATTCAATCGAACTGCCGCGATTGTCTCCTCATCGTTGGGGGCCGCTGGTGAGACTACTTTCACATCTCGATGTGCCTAGTAGTAGTACATTCGGATGTAGTCGACTATGTGGCAGAAATCCATCGGGTCCATATCGTGATCATCCATAGCCATCACGTGACCCGCACAGTATTCGCCCACCTGGGCAGTTCTGGATCGATAGCACCCATAGATTTATTCAGCCAGTTACGTCCGATGAATACCACCGGGCCTTCACGCTCTTGCCCCCTACTTCTGATGAGGATCGGTTTGGGGAGGGATCGTTTGAGTACGGAATTCTGCTCCAGTTTCGTCTTGAAGCCCATGACAAAGACAGTCCTGCTGTTATCCACCTCCATATGCTGCTGACGTGGACGGTTTTCCGAGCCAACTGAACTCGGGTTTTGAGGCTGAGGCGTCAAAAGCGATTGTATGATCGGAAGTTGCGTGCGGTCGCTAGTTGTCGCTGAATTTGAGGAAGCCTTTGCATAAGGGAGCAATGCGAGATACCATGGCATCGACCGCAGTGTTTCCTGCCCGCGCTGATGTACATAGCACACAAAGGGCCTTGCGTTGAGGTCGACATCGTGAGGTTGGATCGGAATCTGGCGAGTCGCGGGCCTCACAGGACCGCTAATCCATATGCGTATTGTCGGGCAGTGTTGATAGTGGTCGAGCTAATGCTGTCACAGTAAGCCTTCAATACTTCTTGCATAGATTGAAGCGCCTCCATGCAGCCTCCATGCAACACGTGGACTGCTCGGTGCTTTCCTTTTCTTGGCATTCTCAGCCTAATGTACCACGCCCCAATTTGCGCTGCTGCCTTCAAGTGGCGGCGCCGGAATCAGCAAGTTGAGACTGCTGTTCAAGTGTGGAACGCTGTACCTAGTGTTGGTGACGGGGAGCGGGGGTTCGCTCGGTACGACGATATCTGCTTATCTGGCTACGGTTAAGGGAATAAGTTCGTGGCAGCGGTGGCGGCGGTTATGCATTATGAGATTGCGGCTAAGATTGCGACGGGGAACGGGGATGTGAAGGGTCTTGGGACGTTTATTCTGGCGTTCATTGATGATTTGTTGAGGTTGAGGATGGAGGTGTGGAGGGGTCTGGGTCGTTGGATTTAAGGAAGTGGAAGGTGGAGGTTTTGGATGATGTGTCGGACCAGGGGCTTTTGAAGGAGTTGTGAAGATTGGAGGGAAGCCTGGATTTTATGGGTGGCTAGTATATATGGTCCTAGATGTAGACGATGTGAATAGACGGCAGCAATCATTAAGATGGCGTATCTTTTTTTCAGACTCCAGACCTCTGCTGCAAGGACTAACCTTCAAATCTCACTCTTGCGCCAGCGCCGGCAAATCTACAACCTTGCACCGTTCAACAAGTCTCCTCCAGACGAGTCTACTCTTATCTACATCCACGCTAGCCCCGACACCTGTCAGCGTATTCTTATTCCCAATCAATACAATCCCGGCCTTTGCTCTTGTCATGACTACATTCAACCGTCGCATATCAGTCAAAAAGCCCAAATCGCCATAGGCATTACATCGGACAGTGACGAATATAATAATGTCCGCTTCGCGACCCTGGAAACTGTCAATGGAGAAGACTTCAAAGTTGGGAACTGCGCTTGCGAGAATGGTCTTTTGGCGTGTGTAGGGTGTCAATATAGCCATCGATGGGGCTGGATGGGAGTCTTCTGGAGCAGCAGTTACACCGGTGCTGAGGGGCAATGTCGTGAGAAATTGAATCACTCGCTTGCAAAGATCAACTTGGCCAACGTTCGCTTTTGATTGCTGGCCTAAGTCTTCAGATGTTGCGCACTCGACCCAAACCATACGGTTCCTGTCAGGCCAAGGAAAAAGCGATGGACGCAGAGGACGAGTGTTGTCTGCTACGGCTGTTCTCAATTTCCCTTCGTAGAACTCAGAAGAGCTGAAATCGCATATGAACCGATGCATTCGGTACTGCGTGTCGAGCATGACTTTCGCAACGCCTTCTCTCGATGGTAGTCTGTAGTGGCGTTCAAAGAGCGAGACGTCGTAGCCCGTCAGCACGGCGTTTTGCTGAACTGTGGCACGGAGCTGGACGTGGTCTCCAACTAGTATCGCACGCGAACATCCTTTTACAAGGGGAACAAGGGTAGCGGGTTCTGTAAGCTGGGAAGCTTCGTCTACAATGGCGACGTCGAAGTGTTCGCTGCGGAGGAGGCCTAGCGCTGCGCCAGTGCAAGTTGTGAAGATGAGACGGGCATCTTTGATGCGTTTCTGTGTTTTGCGGCGGGCTGGGAGATTGGCGCTAAGATCTTTGCCTAGCATCGCGTCGCATGTGTACGTTAGGAGGTCCTGGGCGATTTTGGAAAGCTGAACGCGATGTTAGCGATATTGACTGCCACGGCAGAAGCCAGCAGTGCTTACCTGCGTAGACACTCTGACTGGGATAATGCCACTCTTCTTCGCCTCCGAGTTGCTAACAAACCTCCTCAATAAGTTGTCTACTGCATTATGCGTTGGTGCAGTGACAAGGAACCTTGAATGCGGCAGTTCTCTCAATAGCTGTGTCATGATCGCTACGATCGTGTGCGTCTTCCCTGTTCCTGGGGGACCCCAAATGAATGTCAAAAGCTGCTTCATCGAAGCCTCCAACGCGGTATTCTGGCTTTCATTTAGGGATGGATCGAGAGTTACGGGTAGCTCGACGACAGGCAGCTTTATTTGATTTGCCGGAGGAAGACCTAGCAGCATTGTATATATTCTGCAACAAGCTTCGCGCTCCGTGTAGAAAGTAGCCACGGCATCGAGCGACGTTTTGCTAGTAACAAAAGACCCGCAGAGTACGATGCTCCATTCGCACTGGTCAAGGTATGACGGTGGATGATGGAGGCATCGGAATGTAGCATCGCCCGGTTGAGCGGACAAAACAACAGCGTCCATAGTGAAGGGTCTCGCGATTGGCGCATTTTGCGGTGGATTCGAGGCCGTGAGTCGGACATGATCGCCAGCTTTGAGCACCCCGCTCAGAGTGGAATCGATGCGGGGCAGGGTCTTGACCATTGCATAAGAATCCTTAAAGCCGTCTATGCAAAGCGTAAGGATTTCCTTCTCCGGCCTCCGATTGCTTGATGCTTCATCTATATGATCAAGCGCGATGCCGAACAAAGATGAAGTGAATTGTCGCATCGCGATAGGGCGTTGGACGAGAAGTCGCGAGCTTTCTGGCTCCAGGACTCCCAAGAGCAGGTCCAACGCAGCTTCGGCGGAACGGACTGTAAGTGAAATGAGCTCCACGAGCTCGGCAAAGTCTTTTAACGAAATGAGTTTCAATTCCTGCAATAAAAGGGAAAACGGGTGTCGAATAAAGCTTCCCATCTCCTCCGACAGGAGAACAAGACGCTGCAGGAGTGTAGGCGCTAGATGAATAAGGGTGTCCTCCAGCACATATTTGTGGGACTTCCACGTTTGAGATTGCATGTACGTGGGAATGAGGTATACCGCGTCCAACAGGTACTCTAGTAGGGTTGATGCTATAAGTCTCCGGTCCAGCGAGCACGACGAGCTCGCCTCTAGAACAAGCATGTGAGAAAAGGTATCCCTCAGCATCTTCTTCTCGTCGTGGTTATTGAGCAAGTCAAAAATGATCCGCAGTTCCGACACCGAGTCGACATGTTCAAGGTGAGATAGGTTCTTGTCGCGAGCCACAGCCACTACTCTCTCTGAGTAGTCCTTCCACTGGATGGAATTGAGTTTGGGGACGCTGTAAACCTTCTCGGGCTTCTCGAACAACGGCAGAACCTCATCGGTTTCGATGTAGTTCAGCCACTCGTCAAGGACGCGCATAGAGTTCACGTCTCGGTTGCTGATTATGTAGATTTCCTATATTGTATAAGCGTGATCGCAATCGAAGGCATGTACGCCATAAAGAGCGCCGACTTACCGCAGACAATATACCATTCTGCTGCACCCTGCCAATATGCTGCTGAATATCTCGACCGACTTTGTCCAAAGCAATGCTGGCTTTGCAGTCGAAATTAATTCCTTGCTGGACAGTTCGTTCCCTTACCCGGCGTTTGTCGCCTCTATTCTTCTCACTTCGATACAATGAATCGTCACCTTGCGGTCGCCGCAAGAAGATCCACGTGTTGCTTCGCTGGCGCTCGTACAGCTGAAAGACATGCTCGTCGCAGAATAATCTGTAATTTACCTTGGTCGGCAGGGTCTTGTAATTTGGCGAGTGCGGCCCCTGGGAGTGCGGGAAAGCAAAGATCCTAACGCTGGTGTCAACCTGGACCTCGCTTGCTTTTGCAATCTTCCTTGGTACGTAAATAGCGAAAGTCAGGCGCTCGTCAACCGTAATGAAGATCAGTTTTTTGTGGAAGTTTTCCAAGACGCGGGACAATGTGGGTAAAAATCTCCCCATGCGGTCAGTAGTTGATTGAAAGACTGGCTTCCAGTGCATCCGCGGCATATCGAGACGAAATCTGCGTAGTTCCTCGGGTGTGACTAGGTTCGACTGGAGGAGCCCATTTCGTACTAGACTTGGCGTCGTTGCCGATGGTGGATGGCGGCCGAGAAACCAGATCTGCTGCTCATCGGTCAAGGCGCTGAAATTGAGAAGATGACTATATTCTAGAACGTCGTGGCTGCTACGTTCACACCAACGCATAACGAGCTGTAATAGCTCAAACTCGGATATCGCAACTTTGTCTCGTGTAAGGAAAAGCTCCATGACGTCAATTTCATCGCTGCTATCGGGGCGTATGTTGGCGGCGCGGTGAATAAATCGAGCGGAAGCATCATGCAAAACGTCCAGGATGAAGGGAGCAACGGTTGGCTTAGGATTGGGGGGATCCTCAAGAGCCGTGTATTCTCGAAGGTTTTCCGGGATTCGGATGTGGTTCCCATCTACACATTGAGAAAAGAGTCGGTTGAGCTGCTGACACTGTGGGCTCATGGCGTTTCCAAGACGTGCCCATTTCATGTAGAGATTTTTCACTTTCCCCAGCGACGCGTTTGTATACCGCGCAAAGTATTCTGCACGGGAGTCACCAGTCACGTCTCCGAAAGTGACTAACTCCTTTCCTCCTGGATACAGGGCAGGCTCCGCCATTGTGCGCGGGATGATATCTGGATCCCAGGTGACGAAGACTAGATATAGTGGTCAGTAAGTGTCAAATAGCTAGCGCTGGTAGAATTTACATTTATCCCCGTCCAAGTCGCCGCCTGACATGAGATCAGCACTCGGTCTCCTCCCTTGGGTTGAAAACACGATGCAGTCGACCAAGTCACCGGAAAATTCCGGAATGTCGACTGCTTTGAATTTTTGCAGGTCGCCTGGATGTAGACATGGATTTCTCGTCACCATCACCTCCGTATTTTTGATGGTACGCCCCACACCATCTCCATCATGGGTTATTCGTACAAAGCATTCGCCTTCTTTGAGCATGCCTGACCGCCCATTCTTGCTCGTCGGGTCGCACACGCCGAAAAGAAGCCGTGACTTGGGGATGAGGATCCGGCATCGCTGTTCGTCTCGCTTGTTCAGCATTTTCGTGTACTCTTGCCGGACTAAGCCTCCTAGCGTTGAACTGACTGATTCAATGCCTTCCATAAGAAGTTTCTCTGCTAGATCGATTCTGTCACAATATGACAAAAACTGAAATGCTGCCCTCGGATCACCTTGACTAACAGTGCTTAGGAAGTCCAAGTGCTGCTGCTGCTTTTGTAGAAGCATCTCCGTGGAGATTCTTAGCGTGTGTAGGAGTATGACCACCTCGTCATTCAGGCTACCAAAAGCATAAGGCTGGGTCACGTCAGATCAGCAGATGAGCAGTAGAATGAGTGCCCGACCTTGGAATAATCAACAACCGCAAAACTGTGATCAGAGGCATCCTTAAATTTCCTCATGGATTCTCGAAACTGAACTTGTACCTGTCCTCGAAGGGTGTGGTCCAAGGCCAATACTCCCTTGTACCCGCGATAGCGGATTTGAAAGACGGAGGGCAGGTAACGCCTATCCCGAAAGACTATATCGCGTCTTTGCGCTGGCTGTCGTGCGAGTTGGGGGGATATTAGACCACATCCGTCGGTGAAAATGTAGTCGTCCCGCTTGACATCTTCAATATCTTCACAGCGTTGGTGTGGAAGTTCGAGGGCTATCTCGGCACTAGAAAAGAGAAGACCAATACGCTTCGCTTTCTTGCCGACGGATTTGAGCTTTGTTAGGTCGCCCATAGCTTCGATTTTGGCTGAGATCTCTTCTTTTGAAGCAGCGTACAAGAAACAGGATCTGGACTTCAACTGGCTGTTCGAATGACCGAAGAAGTGATACTGAATCCCGTTCAACTTAACACCAGTGGTGAGTAACTTTGTGATGTAATCGCCGTTCTCTCTGCCAGTGGCCTGGCGCGGCGGGTCTTCTGATGAAGTTGCGGGCCATCGTAGGCGGAAGTCTGCGAGCGAGACCAAGAGAAGTTTGTCCAACGGTTCGTTGCGCGTGACACGATTAGACGGCGTTCTCTCAAAGCGAAGAACAATTTCCTGCTTCGTCGTTGAGGAGACAAGCGAAAGGCACTTGACTAGCCCGGCGCCATTCGTCTCCTTGGCCTGTGGAAGGTTGACAACAGAGTAATTCCAGGATGCTATGTCCGGATCGACTTCGCGCAACAGGATGGCGTGGAAAGATCGCAATTTGCTCATCGTGGTATTTGATGATGCGGCGCAGCATGTTGCAGAGGGGATGGCATTTCGATGCGGGGTTAACAGTGTAATGAGTCATGTCTGGTTCATGAATGGTCCTACAATGCATACGCGACGTCGCACAAATACGCTAGCCTATGATAAGAGGGTGCCTGACACTGCTTCTTGATAGCATCTCACGGCGAACAAGATGGCAGGAGAAACAACCCCAGCCCGATGCCTCTACATCATCGGCCCACAGTGCACTGGAAAGACGACGCTCGTCAACGCACTTGAAGAAAAATATTGTCCAAGCGAAACGACTCCATCTGCGCAAGGCCTACCCTCGAAACCGGTGGTCATTCAGGAGGTCGCGCGTTCGGTGTTAAAAGAGAAACAATTCAGTCGCCACGACATCACTTCGTCGCCATCTCGAGCGCTACAGCTACAGAAACACATTCTCGATGCGCAATTCGACGCCGAAAAGGCTGCGATCAGCCTCGAAAACCCTTCGTCATGGTATATCTCCGACCGTTCTGGGCTCGATCCCATCATATATGCGCGGCTGTTTGTTGGCGAGGAAGGGGCAAGGGAGATGCTGGCATCGGACAAATGGGAAGAGCTCGAACGGCGTATGAAAGCCGGAGTCGTAATGCTGTGCGAAGCTGGGAGCAGTTGGCTAGTGGACGATGGAACGCGGTTGATGCCGGATGGCAGGAAAGAATGGATGCGCATGGACAGCGCGTTCCGCGAGCAGCTCACTGCTCGAGGCATTTGCTACACGGTAGTGCCCAAGGACTTGGTTAGTCTGGAAGCACGCGTTCAGCTGGTACATGATTGTTTAAGTAGAATGTGATTCAGTTCTCGTTATTGCCACACTTGACTAGTTTCTTGAGCCTCCATGATATACTTGCTGTTTACGGACTAGGCCAGCAGGGTTTACTGGAGCGGCTCCGGGAAGGGTTGTGACCGGCGGGGGTTCTGAGAATGTTTGCTTTGGCGACCACCACTCCAAGTGCTGGATGGACCCCCCTAACAAGCACGGAAGGGATGCTCACTCTTCTGGAAAATTCAAAAGCGCCTAAATCATGCAATTGATGAGCTTTTCGAAAAACGCGGACCACATATCGCACTCGGCCTGCTCTCGTAAACGTTTGCCCTTGCTCCGCGATGCACTTCAAAAGTCCATCGTCCCCCACAAGTAGGCTACGCTAGTCGCACCTTCCATCGCACGTTTTTGCCAAGCATTCGCTACTTGTCTTAGCCATGTTAGACCCAAACTAGAATAGCGGAACCTTGGAGCTTATCGCCGCGGCGATTGTTACGGTTGCCATGTCCAGCGTAGTAGTGGTGCTAAGGTTTATGACAAGACTCAGGACTCCTCTACTCGTAGGAGACGAAGACTGGTGCATCTTGTTAGCATATGTGATTTTTCACCTGTCCATCGAAAAGAGCATGCGGGTATTAACTCGGAGTAGATGCTATCGATTGGAAATACGATTGGAATAACCTACGGTATATTGCAAATTCTAAACCTCGGCTTCGATGGCTTGACTAGCTCCATTGCCGTAGTAAGGATAATCCTCACCACCCAGTTCTACCCTAAAGGGAATGCCGATTCTTAGGGCGGATGTGCACTACAATACAATGGGCTTTAACCCTGGTTGCAGCGCCTTCCGAATTCGGCCGCCATAATTTTGTCCTTTTAGAGCACTAGACGAGGGTGGCTCGTCTGATTTTTATTAGCCAGCCGCCTGGTAATGGGTAGCTTCTGTCTGGGAAATGAAGGATCACGTGCATGCTGCTGCATATTACGCACACCCTACGGTGACAGATCTTCCTCTACACAATGACTATTATCCAAGTCGCCTCAGCTATCAGCGAAAACGTGGTTCAATTTTCCTTATGTCAACCGCTAGCTGCGGTATAGGACCCATTTATCCCAGGCGCGAAGTGCTGACCCCCTTAAGTCGTTTAGACAAGGATCATTGCCAACGCTATCGTTCCCATTGTCACGGATATCATCTTTAACTGCTGAGTCTACCACTTAAAGAAACTCGAAATATCGGCGATACGGCGATGAGACTGAACAAAAGAGCTATTGGATTGACACAGTAGGTGATAGCGCGACTCAAGACGCGGCCATTAGGTAGTTTGGCAAACCTTGGCCAGGCAGGGAGTGAGCAGGATATTTTGTCTGTGGAGAGGGATTCTTGGGTTGTTGCTGGGTGCGAGTCTCCAAAGGCGATCGAGCACGGTTGGACAAATGATGGAAATGCGGATGGGTGCAGTTTGAAGTTGGATCACAAGGACAGGGCTGAACCGGCAAGTTTTCACTGACGGTGCAGACCTGAGATTTTTGAAAGATACGGGGTTATTATGTTTAGCCATCTAGAAGATCTTGGGCACGGAATTAGCTTCCCCGTATTTCACGGTTTAGACGATCATTTCATTTTTATATAAATACTTAAATACTGGCCTAAAATTAAAAAGGAAAGAAATAGGTTTAGAACCAGGTAAAACTAGGGTCTGCGATGGGGTTTTTGAGCCAGACACATGTTATGGCGAACACTATTCCGTGACTGCAAGGTACAGCTCAACCGCGGTCAAGGTGAATATGATGAAGGAATAGTAGAAGGGATCCCTCATAACGCTATGAACCCACCGGTTCATCTCGATGGTTTTCATAATGGCCGCAGCGCTCGCAGTTAATCCCAACGACATTAATATGAAAATGAGAACCTTTTCTAGCCTTGGACGTGAAAGCCTATAGATGAAAGAGAGTGGGGAAAAGGAGAGGAACAAGTCAGTCACACAGGTTGTACTCTACGACGCCTGCTTGTAGGGTATATAACGATTAAGGAAAATATAGTGGATCTAAATCAAACGTGTATTAGTGGAGTGGACAAAAGTGGTTGCTTGAGTCCCGGTTTCTAACTCTTTGCGTCAGTTGGCAGAAGACGATTTTCCTGCTCCAACGACTCCTCTGCACGTGTCTGCGCTGTAAAGCCTAGCTTCTCCTCATCACTGCCTTCTCCATTGCCGTCTTTCTGATCGTTGCACGATACCTCCTTTTTAAGATACAAGATGAAATCCGTAGGGTCGTTGATATTCTTTCTCGCGTCATCGGTACCTTCCAAGAACCAGACTGGAATCGCGGTAAGCGCGAAAAGAAGGTGAATAGTTAGCCATCCGGCAACCCTGGGTTTCGAAACCGATGCCTGCAATCTCGGCTCTGCCAAGGTGACTGTTAAGTTTGTACTATTCTGGTCGAACCTCGCGTGCAGCATATCCCATGAACCTTGGTACGAAGCACGGATCAGATTCTCGGTGTAGTTGGTGAGATCATTCCAGGTGTTGAGCGACGTGTTGTTCATGATAGCGACTGCGGTCATAACGTCGGACATCAGATACAATGCTTCTTTGACCCATGGCCCTGGCTGAATGTCTGATTTGATCGGGTCGCTTGGGCCACTTTCGACGACTCTGTGTGAGATGTAGGTGCTGCTCTCTGGCGTTGAAACTCCGGCAGTAAATTCAACTTCGAGGCGTGTATAGACGGACTCGTTGAAAACTTTTCCGAGCTCAAAATCATATATTTCTCCTCTGGCGATGCTGTTGTTTAAAGTCGAGTAGCCGAAGGGGTCTAGCAGCTGAGGTTCGTAGAGGTACCTTTTGGAAATGTGGACTATTGCAATCATCTTCCCAGAGAAGAGTAAAGGGTTTGGGTAAGCCGGGCGCAACAGCAGGCTGCTATTTCGCTGGCGACTAGGGGGATACACTTTCAGCGTTGTATTTGTTGGGTCGAAAAGCACAGCAATTCCCGGGCTATCGACGCTCGCAAACGAGTCATCCCCAGATAAACTAAGGTCTTTGCTATTGTTGAAAACTCTGATAATGGAGTTTGGCGCAGGAGAATCCGGCCAGGAGACGCTGTGGATGACAATGCATGGGACCGTGGCATTGTGGAGCGCAGAGCCAACGGGGAACCGATTGTTATTTACCACGTGTCGGCAACGCTTGCTCCGTGATGGACTGTCGGGTGCAGTCGCGTTCTGCCAGGCCGTGCCGGCCAGACCTGCGGCTATTTTGATGTCGGGAGAAGACGACTGTTCTCCACCGGCATAGTAACGCCATCGCGCAAAGTTCGCAGTCGGATTGGCGGATGCAGCGGACGCTTTCGCACCAAATTCTTGCGAAGATTTCCAGTCTAGGGAACCTTCTAGTAGCGGGGCCGATATTAGTTGTGGAATAATCGGAAGTAATGCCAGAGCAACGACCAGGTCTTGCCACTGCCGATTCTTGAACCTGTTTTCCGTCCACCGCTGCAACTTGTAGCTGACAATCCAGTGCATCTCATTCACGGTCTTATTCATGACCTCAGCCCGTTCAGAAGGACCTAATCCATGCTTGGGAACGACATAGTGTCTCGTCCAAACATCATGCGCGGATCTCCACAGCACTGCGCTGGACCAGGCCGCAGCTGTGATTGTGAGAACAATCATAGCCGCAGAGAGCAGCGAGATGATGTCGCTAGACCGAAATGTGAAATTCCCATTGTTGCGCCGGGAACTTCCAGGACCGTCAAGTGCTTTGTAGCCGTCGACCGCAAGCGTCAGGACCAACGCGATAACGAGGCAAGTGACGAAGTGAAGTGTTGGGTCTTTCCATCGCAGGAGCCTCTTGGTGAGAGTACAGAGCGGCATTTAGTTGGGGCCAAGTAGCTGGTGAAGAAGCGGAAAGAAAGGCAATGCCGGAAGAGCCGTGGGATGGGAGTGACCGGTCGGACTACCGTACTTGTGTAATGCGGCCAAGGAGGGCGAATGTCAGCCAGCATTGAATAAGGTATGCAGGGCTGAAAACGTCGCTCAGCTAACGGAAGTCTGCTGGGCTCTGATTCGCGATGACTCGGTGGCTGCTTGGTTTGGCAGCTGGTGCAGCAACCACACACATCAATTGTTCTGGAGGCCGGCAGGGTGAGCCCGACTTAGCTCGGGTCGGCCAGCCATTGAATAACGCATGCATGAGCTGAAAACGTCGCTCAGCTGACGGAAGTGTGTTGGGCTCTGATTCGTGACGCCTCGGTGGCTGCTCGGTTCGGCAGCTGGTGCAGCAATCACACGCATCAATTGTTCTGGAGGTCGGCTCGCGTACGATTATTTCCTGGTAATTAAATGGGCCTTGTTTTCCATTTTAACGTGTCTCTCACTGGCCAAGCTGATTTTTCCACGTTGAGTCAAGCAGACAATCCAACTCCACAATGTTTGCCATTATCGTGTACAGCGTACTGCTCGCGGTATCTCAACCCTTTGTAGCAGCCCAGATCCAGCTGCCACCTGGTTTTGACCCGTGTATCGTAAGTCTATTCGAATGCTGCAGAGATGCACAATAACAAATCGAAACTAGGATAACTGCGCTTCGACCCTGCTACTACCCGCTGTTGGGAATTGCAGCGTCAATCAGGGGTCAACATTATCCACTTGCTTTTGCAAAAACTTTGACCTAGGAGTCCAGTTGGCAGAATGTGGTCTGAAGGTCTGCCCAAGAGCCGTAGTTGAAGGTATTTTGCCCTCTGCTCAATCTTTACTGAGTGCGGTGCTAGGGCATCTCTGGAGGGATATGTTGCTTTCGAGACCGTAAATAAACAACCCTACAGACATGTACAACAAGCTTGCGAATGTTTGCAAAGCAGCGTAAGTACCCTTGGTTCCGTCTGTCCGGTGGGCTGCGAGTGCTGCATCTCGGTGCATCTCGTACTTGCTCACGATGATTAGAGGCCAACCGATTCCAACTTCAGTGGCCCTCTCCACCGCTACACTGATCGTCCAACTTGCGACCTCTACGACGACTCCAACAAATACGACATCGTCGAGGGCCGCGGCAAGCACAAGTAGTAGCGGGAGCGCCGGTAGAATAACCGTGCAAAGAACTCCCATCTTGGACTGGGCGATGGGCGCAATGGCGGCACTCGTGGCCATTTGATGTTGCTACCCTTGGTGGCGGGAAGATGCACCAGCATGTGATGCTCAGGCGGCGTTGCATAAAAGAAGCTGGGGAGAAGTCATTCAAGGCGTCATTCTTTGGATGGTTTATAATATAGTGGGAAGAAAAAAGCCCAACACCGATGATTAGAACGTATAAAGTGAGACGCCAATCGCAAGAGTGCATTCCTAGTGTTTGATTACCCCTGTTGCTCTCCCGACGATCCCTGTCCGATGCACACCCACGATGATCTGCTCTATAGGTACTCT
Source organism: Clohesyomyces aquaticus (assembly GCA_002105025.1). NCBI lineage: Eukaryota > Fungi > Ascomycota > Dothideomycetes > Pleosporales > Lindgomycetaceae > Clohesyomyces > Clohesyomyces aquaticus. Next base: position 36,648 of record MCFA01000104.1, on the reverse strand, counting down.
AAATAGCCTACTGTTACGCTACATTGGAGCTGCCGCAACACACGAGGAACTCCATCTATCCAGCCCTCCTGGACGTTGTATCGCTCCCGCCGAACTTCAAAGCATGAACGTCGACTCTCTCTTTGGCCGCAACTCTATATCTACATCCCATGCTTTGCATGCTCTGGGTAACATTAATCTAGTCACGCCTATAAGGTTCTCGACTTCCGCTCAGATCCCGTTTGTTTAGATCATCCTCAACGTCAATCTTCGTAAAGAGGATGGGCTCCGACTACTATCAAATTCAAGCGCTGGAAATGTACGCTGAAGGAAGTATGCTGTGCCAACGACATCGTTCATGGGAGAGCTTCTTGTGACCAACGCTGTGAGCCGTGGTAAGTAGAACTGAGGGCCGTTCTGGGTGAATGCTCCATTGGGACCTGAAGCCCGAAGCATCCTAGGGACGGTAGTCGCTGCAACGCCGACATCTCACCAATAGTGGAGACTGACCTGGTGTTCTCAAATTCAGCGATGTCGAGGATGCGCAATCGAGACAAAGTATCACAAATCTGGCCAAAGTGGGTATCATCAACTAGTCCGAGATCCTGATGTATTAGAATTATTAGGACCTCGAGGTTGTTGAAGGCGAGAAGTGGAAGGAAACTTTGCGGAGAGAGTATCTCCAGTGCTACAGGCCGAGGCCCTGCTTGGGCACATTGGACGTCGAAGCGCACCAAGGACTCGTGATTCAGGTGTTGGTGAGCAACCACCACAAATTCTTTGAGATCGCGATCCTAGAAGTAGCCGATGTCGACACGTATCTCTTTGATGCTGTCAGAGGAAAGTCATCTCAGGAAATCCCCAGCACTCTGATGCCCGTCAGACTTCAAAGTCAAGTTCTCCAGAATCCAGATTTGGAAAAAATAGCCTGTTGTGATCCACGATAAGGCTAGACACTGGGAGGTCGAGCTTGAGATTGAGGATTTGGACATAGCAGCACGAAGCAAAGTTGAGTCTACGCCCCGGAGTCAGGGCCTGGGTGGCAGATTCAGTGCCCCAACAACATCCAAAGGATGCCAGGTGCGTGAAGCGGCAGAGTTCTTCGATTGGCGGCAAGTCGATTAGAATAAACATTGGCGGATGAACTACATCATATTCCAGTGTTGACGAGATGGGAATGTGGATGATGTTTTGGCAAAATGGGCTAAGGACCTGTAAGAACTGGAGTAGCTCCGCCCTGTCCGTATCTTTCAGGTGTGCATTGATACAGAAGGAAGCTAGCGATGCCGGAAGCATGGCGTGCAGAGCGTTGCAAAACTTTAAATCATCATTGTCAACATGAACAAGGCTTCTAGTCGTGGTAAAATGACTCGTCCCGGCACAAACGTGCCAATTCGGACATCAGCGCTCCCAACAGGAAGTATACGGTTACGGTTTAGTAAATTTGTCTACGTTACGTCTCAGATTAGTATTACTTCCTGCTAGTAAGTTAGACGTCAAGGCGACTTACGGTTACATAGTACTTCCTGTTAAAGCTCTTGTACTTCTTAGCTTTTCACTAAAAGTTACGCTGTAAGGGTTAAGCTTAGTGTAGCACAAGCGTGTATATAGTCAGCTAGGTTGTTTAGCTCACTAGCAACTGCTCGCCAGCGTAGCTAGTTCTTTTGTAGTTAAAGTGCCTCAATTGTTGCTCTAGCTAGGCAATTCCTATTGCAAGTAACAGTCCTGCTACTGCCGCTAAAGGCCCTCTCGCAGTCGCAGCTAGTGCTAGGTATAGAGAGGAAATCAAGGGCCTTTTTGTATAGTGTTAGGTAGCTCCTCTGCCCTACCTTATGCTACTAAGTAAGAGGGTCTCTATATAAAGGGCTATCCTCCTTAGCCTCTTATAGGTCGTTAAAAATACTATTATAGTATAATTAAAGCTCTGTCGTCTTCTTAGCGCGCTTATAGGTCTTTCTGCTAGTAAGGTAGGTAGAGTTAAGGCTTAGAGTTTGTTCGTATCGTATATTATAGGGGCAGGAGGAGGCAGGCTGCTTTTGTTAGGAGATCTTATCTAGCTCTAGCTTGTCTTCTTCCTTAGCGTCTACGTAGCGCTAGAAGATCTCTTTTACTAAGGCCTCTGCCTTTTTATGCTAGAGACTATGTTAACGCTAATAGTCTTTAAGCTGCTAGAGACAGAGCCTTAGGTAAAGGATAGTTATAACTGCGTAGTAGGAGACTAGCAGCTTAAGAATATACTTCTCTTAAATTCTAAATCTGCAGCGTCTAGAGAGCCTTCTTATAATAACAACAGCAACGAGGCTAACTTCTTAAGGCAACAGGAGCCCGCGCGATAGGCAAAGGGTGCGGGGGAGGAGGATAAGGAGGAAGCTATAGCTTAGCTAGTACGCCTACTATAACTAGCTTAGAGGAATTTTTAAAGACTTATTTTAATAATTTAACGATTTAGATAATATAAATTAGGTTAGATAAGATAGAGATAGTAATTCTAGTAAGAATCCTCATAAAAAACTATCTCTTAGCTATGGCTAGTAATACAGAAATCTCTGCTTGTTATACGGCATTAGCTAACTAGTTACACTACAGGGAACCAACCTCCCTCTGGCCACTCATCAACTACTACCTTAACACTAAATCTCTATATACGAACTGTACTACGGTTATACTTTTCAGCTTCACTACCGTAACGTTACGGCTCAGAGTTCTCCTAATTCCTGCTGGAACACGTGACAGGAAGTAACTGAAAAGTACGAACCGTAGTACTTCCTGTTGGGAGCGCTGTCGGACATGACTCTGGGATCATATTCGTCAAACTTCAGGTCGTGTGCATGATCCTAATTGTGAGCCCGTCGCAGCCACATTCTGGACTAGATCAAGGTTCGGACCAGTACTGCATGCCAGTTGAATCGGGAAAGGTACTCTTCTCTGAGATCCTCACGGAGGCTCTAACTTGCACGTTAGTCGACGAGATCAAGCAAGCGAGGGGTGGGAGTCGAGAAGAAACCGTAGCGACCTTATTGTATTGCGGATGGCGCTGCTCACCTGTTGATGGCAAGTCGGCCGATATGGTACGAAGAAGCTCAGTCATCGAGTATAACGATTGAGCGTGCTTGCACCCTTCACAGAGATGACTCTTGTGCGGACCCCGGCTCGGGCTTGAATATAGCGGCGCGACTACTGGCACTCCACATCGCCTTTTAATACGATAGGCAACTCTTTCTGCGTATGAGTCATCTAACTGCGGTCTGCTGAGCGTACCGCAAGCCTTGCAGTGTTGATGGTACAGTCGCGCACCAAACGTCTGTGCTCATCACTTTTTCCCCACCAAATCGCGACGCAAAAAAGAATCGCGCGCACTCAATTTTATATATAAATACACACTTTTTTTAATAGTAATAATTCAAATATATTTAATACAGCGTTGATCCTCCTTAGCATCAACCAAATAAGTGTACGAATCAGTAAATTGGGTATCTTCCTCCACCCCTCCTTCAAAGCAGCACAAAATCGGTCCTATTCTTCTTCTAAATTGCCTAATTTGTTAAACTTAGGATGAAGCTAGTGTATAATCTTTTTAAGAGCCTACTAGAGGTGCTTAATAGGGTTAAGGTCTAGTGAATACGGGGGCCACTTAAGGGTCTAAATTCCATGCTCTTTAAGGAAGATCTAAGTCGCGTGGGCATTATAAATTAGCGCATTATCTTACATAAAAATCTGCCTAGGTAGGTAATTAGGCAAGAGACCTTTCTTAAGCGTTTACATGTACAAATTCGCAGAATATCCTTAGTGTTTTAACTAGGGGTCCCTTAGCATAATTACTAATTCACTCCTACTAACCTAGCTGTTTCTAGTCACCCAGATTACGCCCTATACTATCTAAGAGGGTTGTTTTCATTTCTTCTTCTCCTAAATCATCTCTCATCGCCAGCGCTCTTTAGGGTATTAAAAACACCACTCTCCATCGCCTCCTAAATTAACCTTAACTAAGCACTTATTAGAGAACTTTGCAGTCCTCCTTTTCTAGTTAAAATATTAATACTAACAAGCAAAATTTCTGCGTATAAGAGCAGTCTCCTTAGTTAACTTTAGTCTCTTCTTATAACAGTAGTTTGCTAAGCCCATCTTCTTAAGAGCTTAGTACATAGTGCCTTTAGATAGTAGGTGTGCACAGTCTATAAGATAAGCTTCCTCTATAAGCTGCCTATACTAGATTTTTAGGGTTTTTTAAGCCTGTTAAAAGAGGAGACGACTCTCGTGAATATCAATTACGTGCGGCTGTCTAGATTAAGGTAGTGAATAAGTAGTGTGGTTAGTTTTCTATCTCTTAATTGTACAGTACACGCACCCACGCGATACGCTATATTCCTCTATTATTTCTTAATAAGTACACCCTGCCTCATACTTGAAATTAAACTAGCCCTTGCTGCAGTAGTTAATTCACCTCCTAGTCCACGATTTCTGCTTATTTCCTAGCCAAAAGAGGGTTCCATGGTTGTGTTGGGGGTGGTAGAAAAGGGGGGGTTAGTACGCGACGCGATGTTTCGGTGTTCGCGCACGGTTCATGTACACAGACTTTTGATCTAGTACTGTATACTCTCGCATTGTATCGGTTCTGTCATACATTCGTATAGTAAATCCCTATTTGCCTGCTTTGCCATCCACTAGATGCATATGCGAGATTACGACATGTGAATCTACCCATGATAGTGCCGTCTTTTTCACGCAATGCTCACTGTCGTTCTCGTGAAAGTCGAAGAAGAGGTTGTGCTCGTGAAGTAGATCGGACACCGCATCGTGCAATGACGGATGCATAGACCATTTCTTAACTGACTTTGATCCTCTACGAGGCATGATGAGAATGCTCGACACTTTGAGGTGAATAGCGACTGATGATATCCAAAGTTTACTATTATCGAAATGTAAAATGCTTTCTTCGATGTTACAGCCCCCTTGGAATGCCTCCCCTTCCATGAGACCATGAGCATATGCTCTCCCGGATAACGAAAGGCATATCTGCTCCATCTAGAACAACCACCAAGTCTCCAGTGTGAAGACTCGGAGGCCCTAATCCGAAGTAGCCTCTGTCCGTTATCAATAATTGGCTTTCTTCCACTCTCATACTTGTCAAAAGAGGTTTAATAAACGCTTGCTTCCTATTAGAATGAGAGTGTTCGGGCATAAATATGCTAGGTATTTGTAAACGTCCACGGAAAACCTCGTGTTGCTCACTGAATTGCAGCGGTGCTGGGTTGCTAAATGGAACTGTCTTTGGTCTATAACGTGCTCTGTTCGTAACATGCGTCCGCCAAACAGTCTCTCATTTATCGTATGGGATTGAAAAGGTTCCGATAGATTGCTGCACCGAGGAGTATTCTGCTACTAGTGTCTCAATGCTGTCAACTATTTCGCTCTCCGAAATGACACCACTATTCTTTGTAGGTTAGGGATAATTAAAGGTAACTCCCCCAACTACTTGGCATAACCCCCTTTGAAATCCACCCATTTGCAGCGACTGCGCGCGACAACCAGCTTCACGAACAGTACGGGATAAAGTCTAGTATTTTTAATTGAGATGCTGAGATTAAAATGAGCTAAAAATCTTGAATATCTGAGCTGTTTTGGGGGGTGCTACGATCGGGAGAAGTTTGGAGGTTTGGGAGGTCGATGACGTAAGTTAATCCACAAACGCCGACCTCCGACCTGCCAAGACCCCATCAAGATGCGCCGCACTTCTACAACCACGAGCTCAAATTCAATCGGATTTCAAGAGTCTCGAGGGGAATCGACTCAAAGCATTGAGATTGATAATCCTGGGCTTTCTCCCATACTGTTTGTGTGGCTGGTTGTCGCGCGCAGTCGCTGCAAATGCGCGGCGCCGCATCCCTGATTTGGTGGGGAATTGGGGGTTATCCCTAACTAGTAAATGGGGGGTTATGTTTATTGTCTAAGATACTTTATCTTGGCCTTAGACAAGAGACTGTTCTATAGATACATTCCCTAGAATCCGTCTGCCAAGCTTCGTGAAAAGCAAAAAGCATCCCACCGCCACCACTGGGACCGCAATAACCCAATACACCCAGAAATGTCTTGCGCCAGCTGAAAAGTCGCCGCCCATGGAGAAGACGGCCGCCACAAAGGAGAGGGGAATAAAGACCGTCGCTAGAGAAGTCAGATATCCCACTTGCTGGGCCTGTTTGTTGGCGATAATGCTTTCCCGGACCGACACGGCTTGCATATAGGCTTGTGAAACGATGTCTAGTCTTGTCTTCAAGTTTTGGACGACTTTTTGCAAGCTCCTCCAAGCCTCTCCCTCCCATGCCTCTGTGGTTTGTGTCTTGGAGACCATTAAGGCATCCACATTGCGGTAAAGTTCCCAATCAATCGATTCCAGCGCCGACTTTGCGCGTACCATACATGCGCACCATCCAAAAAAAATCTAGAAACGTCCGTCTATGACTAAGGAACGACAAAAAGGTTGGGAGCAATGAAGACAACGGAAAAGACAGTGAGTTGTAACACCAATTTCGACTACCAGTAACGAGTGGCCCGGCACCAGGACAACCGCTCTCCTTCCTCCCAGTTACGCGATGATTTCCTACGCATCCAACGCAGCGCGTTGGTAGGATGCCAAAATATAGCAAGATCCTATGAGTGCAGAGATGCGAAACTTTGGACAACCTCGTCTACATCCATAACGCCAGAACCACGTTCGATATCCATTTCAAGTGGTGCTCGTACCCCATTCGGGTCCACAGCTCATCTCAGACCCGATGTTGTTCCTCAAACTTGCCACCATACCGTCTAATATATTCCAACTTCTGCGCATACACATCATCATCCTTTCCCAAGTTCAACGTGTCTTGACTATCATGTGAATTCCACCGCGTCAACCCCGGAGCGTTCGGGCCCGTGCTGATCGGTCTCGAGAAACGATTATGCATGAGCACGGAATTGCGCTTTGGGTTCGCGTACGCGTTGTTGGGCAGAGGTTCAAAGGTTGAAAGGACCCGGACTTCGGCAGGCTCTTCCTCGAAGATGGGAGCAATTTTACGGTAGCGGTAGAAGGCGTCGAGGGCCGGGATGCTGAGACCATGGACGATGATGGAGAAGAGGACAAGCCAGTACACGACGGGGATCATGGCGCGGGTCATGGCGTCTTCTTCTTCGGTCATGGCTTCGCCAGGTGTGGGGAAGAGGTGGCGGGTGTGCTCTACGTAGAAGACGGCGCCGATACCTGGGGTTTGTTAGTTGGTTGGGGAGTCTTCCGATGAAGAGACAGCGAGACTTACCGATTGGTCCAAAGTATCCCATGAACAGAGCCTCCTTCCAGTCCTTGACACACCGGGGCATGATCTTGTATGTCATGAAGATCGCGGGGATGCGGCGGAAGATCAGGATCAAGACGCCGAGCATCATAAGCCTACCGATGGTGATACCAGTAGTATCTGGCTGGTGGAACTCCGACCATGGAATGATGGTACCGATGTACATGAAGCCGCCAAAGTTGAGAATGACGTCGAAACAACTGTTTACCTCGTCGTGTCGTTTCTCGGATTCCTCGAGATACATGCCGTTCCAGTTAAGAGCATTTCCGGCGACGAAACAAGCAAGAAGGTCGTCGGTTCCGAGAACACCGCAAATGCCAATGGTAAAGAGCTAAAGCCGGAAGTCAGCAACTGCGAATTTTACAGATAATAATGCGACTTACACCGAGTGCCATTGGCCAGAGCATGAAGCTCTCCGTATCGATCCACTTCTTTTTCAGAGCAAACTTGATGACATACATGCTACCATAACCGAGGATGACGCCAATAACAACGGACAAGACGATGATATACAACCATCCTTCGACGATCCATTGCTCCATAGCTTTGGAAACTCCGCCACCCAAACGTCCAATTCCATCTTCGTTACGCTTAAGAAGATGAGCAGCACCCTCTGTGGCACCCTCGACTGCGGCAGAGACACCATTCTTGAATTTGACACCTTCCAATTCGGCGTGACGGATGAGGTAAGTCGCGAGCCTAGCAACGGTGAGTATCATATCCGTCGTTCGATGGGGCCAGAACATACAGCAGGAACGGGAAGCCAAAACCATCGTTAGCACCAGCTTCGGATGAGATGATCTCTCTCAAAGCTCTTGGGACGAATTTGTCAGCAAAGGGTCCCTTAGCCACAGCTTGTGAGAGAATTGGATCCGTGCAAGTGACACAGGAGCCAATGACCAACGCCGCTAGGAGCGAAAGATTGGGGATGGTAGCCAGAATGCAAAGGGTCGTGCAGAGCCACATGATAGTCATGACCGGGAGGAGACAGATTGCCATCTCCTTCCAGTTGTACATCTGATACTGGGCGGGAAGCTGGAACCCAGCAATGACAAGTTGCGCGCCGATTACGATGCGACAAAGGCCCTAGGACAAACGAGTTAGATTTTCAAGAGGCCATGACAAGCTTCACTACCACTACTGGATTCTTACCAGAGTGATGGCCTCTTGTTGCCCTTCCTCCGCAGAGCCCCATCGGCCTGCCGAGAGGAATTTGGCTGCTATCGGTCCAAGACAGACGCCGACAAAGACAGCCGGAACTGCAGGCGTTAGCAGAGGCGTGATGAGGTCACGAATCAATATCGAAAACACGTACGGGCTTCTCCCAGGTACCAGACCTGCTTGATCTTCACGGAAAAGAAGCCATAAGCGAGGATGAAAGCTCCTAAAAAGGCCCATTAGCGAGAAATTTCCAAATTGTAGAGGGTAGTACAAACCGAGAACGGAGATGACAATGTTCAACTCGCTAATGTCGAGGGACGGCATAGCTGGACTGTTACCGGGACTTGGAAGACTCTGGCAGTAAAGGGATCTACCGAACGACTCCAAAGGAAGATTCACAAACGGCAATCGTCGCACAAGTAGTGTCGAAAATGATCAGTATACAGAGAAGGGGAAGAAAGAGAACCCGACAAGACGAAGAGTAAATACGAAACCAGCGAATTTACAATTCCATTATAACCAACGACGCTCAGAGTATTGGATGAGGGATTAAACGGACAATCCAGATCCTAAGAAGCTCGTCGTTGGCGGTCGGGCGAAATGGGGGTGGGAGAGACGAGGAAGCAAGTGCCAGACTTGGGTTCTCAACTATCGATCCCCCCCACAGCCTTTCATATATTCGTAAGCGCGTACGCAAGGATCGACATTCGGAATTGTGAGACGCGATGAGCAGAGTCCATGGAATCGCCCAGCCACCTTTGCTTCGTTCAGGAGCACGCACGCACTCCTTCTCTAGGCATCCCGCGAGGAAGCTGGACCTCAAACCTTAGAACATGGGATCTCCAGTGACAAATGCATTCTCTGAAACTTCCCTATCCAGGTAGGAGGCTATAGAATAGAGAGAGGTCGCTTCCCCTGACACTGAACGCGCGAAATGGTTGTCTCAAAGTGACTTGGCAGTCGGACAGTCCACTCAAAAGGCGCTTAGAGGAAACAAATCAAGATCGACACGAATGCGGCGCTTTAGGTAATTTGCAGGTCTTCTCCTATGTGCCGTATTTCAAGGAAAAACCGGCCAAGCAAGGGTGGTTTGAGAGCTGACGTAGCGTGAGTGATGCACACCGAGGGAATGAGATATTCGACGTGCAAAAGTCCAAGGCCGTGGAGCTGATGAGAGAAAAACGCTCGCTTCTTTAGAGATCAATATTCCGCCTTTTGCTGACGACGGTGGACACGTTCTCGTTCCCTTGGTGATGGGCGACACGGCTGGGGAATTGCTTTCGTTGCAAAGATCATCATGCCACAGCATCTTCTTGCTTGAGCCAAGCTCCGCTGTGGACCATTGAAAGTTCTGAGTTCAAGCAAGTATGGGAGAGTGGATAGCACCAAGGCTGGGCTTGCCCGTGATCGCGAATCGATGATGATGTTCAGTCAGCCAAGGCTTGGTCCTGCTCCGTATCAGCAATACCGAGACTTCATATGGGTACCAAGAATGCCACTTGCGCGATCGATACGAATCCTGGGGCCTTTCCTGGGAGCAAGCTCCACTTTTGCAAAACCCGATACACTCTCCGCCGTGCAAGTTGCAACGAGCTCTCCCGCTCGAGTGCAATGGGCCCCGCCAAGTCTTCTCCGCCAAGGTCGGGCATCGCGAGAATGCTAGCGCCCTCTCTCGATACGACTCACCCCAAAGCGTTTGAGAAGGACAACGATGAGCCTTCCGGACCCCTCATCGCGGAGGCTAGAAGACAGCAAGTGTGCCAGGACGACTAAGGGTCCCGAAACACCTGCATGAGTGTCAAACACTAGAGATACCGATATGCAGTCTGCACAGTACATCCCACCCGCCACTCAAGATCTGATGTAACATCCATAAGCATGTGGCCAGTATAAAGTTGCTCTTGAACCTCCACCAGTAGCCATATAGTTCACAGTGATACTTCGCGGTGACACGTCGAAGTGACAGCTCACGTAGCCGGCTCGCTGGGACTATTTTATCACACCTTTGCTTCTCTTCTATTCGCATACTCTTTCACACGAACGCACTCATTGCTAGAACGATGGGTAAAAAGCAAGAGGTTCGGCCTCTGCCATATGACCTGGAGATGCCAGCCCACACCATCCCATTCGAAGATGTTCTCCAAAAGCTCTCCGTAAGTCAAGAAAGCGGGCTCTCGGAAGTCGAGGCCAAGAATCGAAAATCTATGTACGGCCTGAACCAGCTCGACGAGGGACCCGGAGTGCAGCCATTCCGAATCTTGGTACATCAGGTTGCAAACGCCTTGACCCTGGTAAGCGACAATTCGCCAAGAACACCCCCAGTGATAGACGCTTATTCCTACAGGTCTTAATCATGGCAATGGTTGCTTCTTTCGCCATCAAGTCTTGGATAGAGGGAGGCGTTATCACATTTGTCATTATCCTGAACATCGTCGTCGGCTTTTTCCAGGAATACTCGGCAGAGAAAACCTTGAGTAGTATCCGCATGCTCGGCAGCCCCACTGCGCGCGTGGTGAGGAATGGCCAATCGCAGGTGGTCCCGACCGGTGATCTCGTTCCTGGTGATATTGTCGAACTGGCCACGGGAAACACCGTACCAGCTGATTTGAGGTATGTCGTCACAGGGATTTCCCTTTAAGGATGATTCGTACTTATCGATGTTTAGGTTGATCGAGGTCGTGAATCTGGAGACAGATGAAGCTCTTTTGACCGGAGAGTCTCTGCCAGTCGCAAAGACGTCCCACGGTACCTTTGACAAGGACGTTGGCGCCGGCGATCGCCTCAATATTGCCTTCAGCTCTTCTACCGTAACCAAGGGCCGGTCCAAGGGTGTTGTCATTTCGACCGTGAGTATTTCCGAGCTCGAATCAAAACCACCCAGTTCATTGACATGATTCACAAGGGAATGAATACTGAGATAGGAAACATCGCCGCAGCTCTCAAGAAGAAAGGCTCAAAAGTCCGACCCGTGAAGGGTAAAGAAGATGGCTCGGCCGGTTTCCACCGCTATATGCAAGCCTGGGTTCTCACTGGAGGCGATGCATTCGGTCATTTCCTTGGTATCAACACCGGTACCCCTCTCCAGAAGAAGCTTTCCAAGCTCGCTATTCTCCTCTTCTTCGTGGCTTGTATCTGTGCTCTCATCGTTGAAGCTGCCAACGACTTCAGCTCCAAGAACGAAGTTGTCATCTATGGTGTCGCAACCGGTCTCAGTATGATTCCTGCCAGTCTGATTGTCGTTCTTACGATTACCATGGCTGTTGGAACGAAACGCATGAGCAAGCGGAACGTTATTGTGCGGAAACTCGACAGCTTAGAGGCGCTCGGTGCTGTCACCAACATCTGCTCCGACAAGACCGGAACGCTGACCCAAGGACGAATGGTGGCAAAGGCCGCATGGGTTGCTGGTCGAGGCACATTCAGCGTTGGTACCACCCGGGAACCCTTCGATCCCACTATCGGCGAAATCACCTTCCGCGAAGGTGCTCCATGCACGCAGAGTAACCGCGAAACGGCTCTCGATTCTTCCAAATTGCGATCCGGTGCTGTCGTATCGGAAACTAAATCGACGGAACGCTACATGAACATTGTATCCATGGCCAATGTCGCTCACATAACTCTGGTTGACGGCAAGTGGACTGCCAGAGGAGACCCCACCGAAATTGCCATCCAGGTGTTTGGGTCGAGGTTCAATTGGAACCGTCAGCGTCTTGTTGGGGGCCTCGATGACAGCGAATTTGGAGACTGGCACCCGCTTGCGGAATTTCCTTTCGATTCCGACTCCAAACGCATGTCAGTACTCTATGGCCGAGGAAGCGCAGATCGTGAGAAGTTTTCCGCCAGGTGGGTGTTCACAAAGGGTGCTTTGGAAAGGGTCCTTCCGCTGTGTGTTAACATCCAGAACGACAACGGCGAGGCTCAACCCTTGACGGACGAGGATCTCAAAACCATAAACGACAGCGTCGACTATCTCGCCAACCAGGGTCTCCGAGTTCTGTGTTTGGCGAGTTACGAATGGACCCGCCCAGAAATGGTGGACTACAGTCAGCTCAAGCGAGGTGACGTGGAGCAGGAGTTGACGTTCTGTGGCCTGATCGGTCTCTATGATCCTCCACGGCCGGAATCCGCCGATGCTGTTGCAGCTTGTGCCCGCGCAAGTGTGACCGTACACATGCTCACGGGCGACCATCTTGGAACGGCTACGGCAGTCGCGAAACAAGTCGGCATCATTCCTGCTCGGTACGAGAATCTTGCTGCCGATGTTTCTCGATCCATGGTGATGACGGCCATGCAATTCGACAAGCTCAGCGACGATGAGGTAGACCATCTACCTGTCCTTCCGCGGGTCATTGCTCGTTGCACGCCTCAGACTAAAGTCCGCATGATCGACGCTCTACATCGCCGAGACAAATTTGCGGCTATGACTGGTGATGGTGTCAACGACTCCCCGTCGCTGGTACGAGCAGATGTTGGTATTGCCATGGGTCAAGCTGGCAGCGACGTGGCCAAAGACGCTTCGGACATCATTCTCACCGACGATAATTTCGCCTCCATTCTTAACGCAGTTGAGGAGGGTCGCCGACTCTTTGATAACATAAAGCGATTCATTCTTCATGTCTTGGCCGAGAATATTGCCCAAGCCTGTACACTTCTGGTTGGTTTGGCATTCAAAGATCGTGCCGGAAACTCAGTCTTTCCCCTTGCTCCGGTGCAAATTCTCTGGGTCATCATGGCGACGAGTGGAATGCCAGACATGGGTCTTGGGATGGAAGTCGCGGTTCCAGACATAATGGACAGGCCTCCGCACGACCTTAAGACCGGTGTCTTCAACACGGAGCTTATTGTTGACATGGTTGTATACGGCATGTGGATGTCGATTCTCTGCATCGCATCGTTTGTCATCGTGGTCTGGGGCTTCGGCGATGGCAACCTCGGATCCAACTGCAACAACGCCTACTCCGACGAATGCAAGTTGGTCTTCCGGGCCCGAGCCACCACCTTCGTGTGCCTGACATGGTTCGCGCTGTTCTTGGCGTGGGAAATGGTCAACTTCCGACGGTCCTTCTTCCGCCAGAAGCCCAAGGGCGACAACCATTGCTGGTACCACGTGTTCTACCAATGGTGGATCGACAGTCGTCAAAACCCGTTCCTCTTCTGGGCGGTCATTGCCGGCTTTGTCACAATCTTCCCAACCCTTTACATACCTGTCATCAACCATGCCGTCTTCAAGCACGAAGGAATCACGTGGGAGTGGGGCATCGTCGTAGTAGAGAGTCTACTCTTCTTCGGCGGCTGCGAGACCTGGAAGTGGGGCAAGCGAATCTTCTTCCGTCGCCGCGATGCAAAGAACACCGGCCCTAAGGACCTCGAAGGCGAGGGCTACGCAATATATGGAGGGGGCATGATGACCGCAATGACGGCTGATTCAAGACCCGAAAGCGGAAAGGACGAGTCCAAGGAGGCGGAATCGTCAATTCACCGCTCGCGTCAATGACAGTTCATCTGTGGGAATGGTGAAAATGTTTCTTGGGATGTGGAGTGCTTGTGGGAAGAGGGACCTGGGGAGGGATGCGAGGTGGATGAAATGGGCATGGTGCAGGAGGTTCGCCGAAAAGCGCTCAGAAGCGGAGGTGGCGCAGCCGCTCCTTACATAACAAAAGCAAACAAAATAACCTCTCTTTTAACAAAAATCCATTGCTTGATTAAATCAAAATACTATAAACGCGCCGCAGGAGAGAGAACAGAACACAAGACCTCGGCCTACAAGTCGTGACACGTCAACATTGCCGCTAAATCACGTACTCGGCAATTCATATATCCCGAGTCGAGCAAATTTTGAAGATGACACACCATTCTCGTAAAAACTGACCGGAACGAAGATACTCGTTGCTCATATCCGCCTGGACTACATCACCACACATGATCCGTCCCTAATTTCACCCTGACCTTAGCCCAAGCATCTTGTACGATTGACATTCATGAGAAACTCTTTCGGGACTTCAACACCACGGCAAATCAACTGAAATTTGAGGGAAGTGACTATTACCTGTACATGACTCTGTTACTTATATACGCGTAGTGTTATTGCTTAGTTCGATGGGGCTGGAGAAGCTGGGTTGCTGCATTGGATGCAATATTCGTTCGAAATTGTACTCCGAAAGGTCTTGCCGCAGCCACAACATATCATATTGTTGGGCGGTGTTAATCGGGGTTTAGAAAATCGAGATTGAAAGAGGAGCCGTGGGGGTAGGAGCCGAGGGGAGCCAAGCCCCTGAGTGGTACACCACATAAGCGCGACAAATTATTATGCCATGCTTGATTGAATTATTTGTAAATGTTGATAATTAAGTACCCAGTCCTGCAAAAGTATATTCAAAAATGAGTGGAAATCGATCTGCAGTGTGACGGATAATAAAAGCACCCGGGACGGCGTGTCTGGCACGAATTTTCCAGAACATGTTTAAGTAATACCGTAAGGCGAGCTGGGTAAAACGAGGACGACAATGTGAAAGTGTTCTTGAGCACATCGTAGCCTAGAGCAGTCGAACTCTGCGTCACGAGGCACTGTATCATTCGAATATTCTCCGTGTGTTTCGCCCACTCGCTCTCGTGGTACGTGGATTCAGCCGCCTTCATTCACCATACCCAAGCTATTGTATCGACAAGAGCTCCTTGAACCATGAGGGATTCTGAATAGTTCTCGTCAAATTGCCATACTAGTTGGGGGGCTCGTTGGGATTCGTCCTCGTAGACAGGATGGACAGGGCCGAACGTTTGCGAGAAGTCTGGTACCGAAGATGGTGCTTCCTTCAAGTGAGCTTGTGGCGCCAAAAGTAGAAGGTTCAGGGACGCATGGTTCGCTATCAAGTAGTGAGCCATTTATTTATATACCGTACCAGTGAAGAGTTGGTAGTCTATCGTGGAAAGAGGCTTGTCTGTTGTTTGTCGTAGCACGGAATGCAACCCTAAACTCATGGCTTTTGGATTTGTGGCCTTGCGAACACTGCGGATTGATTTCCACTCATTTTTACATATATTTTCGCAGAACTGGGTATCTTTATTACAAATATTCATGAAGAATTTAATTAAAATTAGTGTAAAAATAGCATAATAACTCGTCGCGCTGATATGGCGTACCACTCAGGGGCTTGGCTCCCCTTGGCTCCTACCCCCACGGCTCCTCGACACCAAATCTGCTCTCACGACCTGCCCTGCCTGCCTGCCTGCATCCCCTGCCCACCATGCCAGCTTGTTGCATTGGTGAACTGATTTCTCTGCCTCGTGATTAGTCTGCAATCTAACGTGAATCTAATATAGATACTTGACTCAGGATGATGATGGCGACGATGGAGATGGACGATGGGGATGGAGGATGGAGATGACAGTGGAGATGGAGGAGGAGTAGAGGGGAGCTGGCAGGAGGAAGGGAGGATGGAAAGGTCATATAGTTTGTGTGGGTGAGCTAAGCCTAACCGCTGGGGACGCACCTTTGTACCCACCTTAGTACCCACCTTCAGCACTAGATTCGAAAACATCTAAGTAAATTTGAACACTTAGTAAGAGAAGAAAATATTTTAGTTAGATTCTACATAGAAATCACGTCAATCCACTCATTAAGTGGGAGAAACCCTACTCAATGAGTGGAAAATCAAGCAATGGTGGGTATTACCCTACTCATTGAGGGGCCCGAGTGGAAAACGATCTGAAGTAAAGGCTTGCGGCGTGCAAGACTGCCTTAACAGGGGTGGGTTTCGGGCTGAGTTGCTGCTCGGCGAACCAATCGAAGGCGAAATGTAGAGGGGGATTCGGTAGAAAAATCAGCAACATACAAACGGATAGGAGAAGGAGAAGAGAATCGACGAAGGTTGACATCAAACTACAAAGAGCGTAACACCCGTCCGAAAGGCGGAAATTATTATCGTTCTAAATAAGCACAGAATTGGTATTGCCTACGTTATCAGGAAGCAAATGTGAATTCTCCGGATGTTCCTCATGACTCTCCAAAGAAACTCGCAGTAATGGTGAAGCGTTCCATATTGCGTTTTATCGGTGGAGAGCCTTTTCGGCTCGTACATTGCGTCTTGAATGCAGACTCGATCAAGTATAAGGCCCACCCAGCGGCATAAGACAATGTCATTGGAATAGGTGAGCCGTGCAAAGCAGCATAGAATGCGATGTTTGCAACGAGTCGAGACTAGGTAATATGGCAGCTGCTTCGAACGGCGAAGGGATTTTTGGCTAGAGTGATTTCTTAGAAGGTCCAAATCCGCTCGATCCCGTCACAGCGCAAAAATTCGGCAATTTCCTCATCAGTGGCGAATCCGACTGCCCTTTCGGCACGAATTTTTCTGAAAAACGGGATCATCATCCAAAAGGACTCGCCACCAAAACCTACCGCAGTGCTCTTGTCGGCATCTTCCCATAGATAAGAGTAATCACTTACCATTCATGAAGTGTGGGCGATGCGCAACATAGCTTGTCTTGAAGCTCCAATGCGTGCGATAATATGACCACTTTGCCGCCCAAATCCGAGGCCGAGCAAGCAGACAATCATTCACGTTTCCATCCTTTGAAGCAATACTCGACGAATCGAGTCGTGGACAACCACCCAACGGCGTTTTTCGTCGAAGACGATTCCTCGCCTAGCCTGACATCAACGGTACTGGCTCCAGCATAGATATCCGCCATTAGTGGAATCTGTTGTTCCTGATCGCGGTCGTCTTGCTGGTCTTTAGGCACATAAGATCAGCTGTTGCGCAGTTTCGTCCAGCCAATTCGCTTACCAATGCAAATAGCGTCCATCCATATCGTGAAGCCCCCAAGCTTTCTGCGCAAATTTACGAGAGTGGAATGGCCGTTTGCAGACACTGGTATTACGAAGTCTCGATAGTGTACTTCGTGTGGCTCCTCAGCGAAAGCACCCCAGACATATGACAAGGATGTAAAGGTTGGGTTTGCCACTAGATCGGCAACGAAGAGGTCGCACCAGATTGGGTCTTCCTCATCTTGATCCGAGACTGGTGGATGAATGCGCATTAGGCGAATGCATCACAAGTCTGGCCAGGTGTGTACCGAGTCGTATGCTGAGCTTTGATGTTTGTAATCCGCTTCTGGTCGTGAAGTGAACTAATGACTTTAGCTATTAGTAAAGTTCTGCATTTACTCCTCAAGAACCGAGTCAACCTGTCAGGGGCAGGTAGCCTCATTTGGTTTCCTAGTAAAGAACTCCAGACCCAACATCAACAAGCGATTCCGCATACGACCCGATCTCATTTCCGCCTCTCTTTGCTGACTGTACTGCATCCCTCACTTAGGAGGAAAGTACTCTGTGCACGTCTTCCTCGGTCCTGTTGAGGAGGAGGACATCTATCTATGGCCACTCTCGCCCCACTACGTCGGATCCTTTGTTCCATTTGGCCAGGAGCCTGATACACAGTGCGGAAAGCGCCAAGATGCCCAAAAGGATCACCTGCAGGTCACCAGCCAGATTCCGTTGACATTGGCCCTGATCGAGCGCTATCTGGCGGAAATTTTGCCTGATATCAGCTAGGATAGTGTGGTTCCTTATCTGACGGAGAACTTACATTGGCGTGTCGAGTCCGTGAGTTACTTGGCCCCATATCAACACGGTGCAAAGCTTTGTTGCTAACATGAAAATAGCGCGGGGCGGTTCAGGATGACCGCAGTAGCGTCAATGGTTTGACCGTCTTCGTTTTTTCCAACAATGTCACGCTTCCACAGGGAGGTGGGGAACTCCCTATTTACGATCAAAACGTTACCATCCATCCCGAGATTACAACCAACCGGAACAGCGAGGGCAAAGGAGATGGAACTGGTCTTGCCGTCGGCTAACAGTGATGGTAACACACAATGAACGAAATGGATGTCATTGTAGTTTGCGCGTGCAGAACGAAGGAATGCAAGTCTTCTACCAGCCTAAGACCACTATCCATGATCAGTATCATGACACTTGGAGTAGATCTACCTCAATATGAGATACACTGCTATGTACTCGCGGTCTTTGATAAGATAATAAGGGTCCTGGGTTCATAGGATCCCTTCCCTTATGATCTGAAACCGTGACGACGATAACTGAAGCCGGCCAAGATCATCGCAAAATCTCCGGGAAATGCAATCTCGGGCTCCTAATTCCGAGAATATCGTTCACAATGATCAGAGATCAGCCAAAGCCCGGGTGCTTAATTCACATCCCTGCCTAGCGCGGTGAAACGCGCCGAGCCGACCCCACATCACACCTAAAACATGCTACGTGCCTTGGATAGTCGGCGCCGAGATCCCTCCTTGCCTCAACAACCGAGACCATCACGATGAAGTCCCAATACAGAAGTATATCTGATATGTTGTATTAACACTATCGCCTGCGATTCTCATTACAACTTTAGGGGTTAGCGCCATCCAACCTCCTCGATGTCCTTCATCTCTAAGAGTACGTGAAGTCGACCCCTTCAGCTCTTCGCTGACACAATCAAGCCAATTGTCCCCTCACCGCTCCCGCCAGTGCAATGCTCGAGTGCGTATCCGCCATGAACGCGCTCGGGTTGGCCTCAATGGCAGACACATGGAAGCCTTCTCCCGTATCCTTCTCCTCCATAATGATACCCGTGGTGAAGGGACCGGTAAGACATCCAACGCTGTTGCGGACGGCTTCATTTCCTGGGATAGGCGACGGATTCGGGAAAGCGATTCTCGGCGGCCCGGACGCGCCCCTTGCTGCTTCGTGAATATGCGTGGCAGTCGTGGCTGGAGATTCGAATTCGCCTTCGAAGCGGTCGAGAGTGATGTTGTAGCATATTGTGTTGGTTGCGCTGTTGATGCCGAAGTCGAATGTACCTGTATCGGAAATTGATTAGTGGATTATTTATCACGTTCCACAGCGGCTGTATTAGAGAGGTGGAAGGATGCTGACAAATGGCCATCCTTAGAAAAGTGATATAGACGTACCGCTCGCTCCGGCTATTCCTCCGGTGGGCGTTGTCCCGTTGACCACTTGATCGGGAGTAGCCTGGATGGCATGCATACTCGTGAACGTGAATATGTCTCCAAATGCGGCTCCACCAACATCATTTCCATTTCCGAGATCGATGTTGAGTTGAAGCTGGAATTTTCCGTTGTTGATACCACCATTGCCAATACCGTTGATGATTGGTACCGCAGAGACGGAGCTCACAGCGAGAGCGTGGACTAAGGAGTTGAACATTTTGCAAATTAAATCAAAACTTTCCGTGAAAAATTACGTGTTGTAATAGTCAATTGGTAGTGACGGGTTTCAGAAGCGAAAGTGAACGAAAGTAGAAATTACACGATGAATGAAAGTGAGTGTCAATGGAGAACGACCAGCAATTCTTGCCTCTCAAAAGTTGGAGCCTGCGCGGTTCTTATAGAAAATCGATTTGCGACGGAATTGTTGCTTTCCAAGATCGTATACACATGCTCGAGACGCCTTGGTGCCTTGGGCTTCCATGCCTGCACCTTGGCGCAGATCGGGAACGGGTGATCCGGAATAAGGCTATAAATAGGTAAAATTGTCGACCACCTGTGGATGCGTGTACTAACTGAAGACAAGAAAATGATCATGGCTTAGAATCATGTAGAAAACGATGTGAAGTTTGCTAAGAAACGGGTTTCTCTAGGTTGGCGAAAGAAACGCTCTTGTGCAGCCACAGTGATACATATAAGCCTATAAGTATTCAATGAGGTAGGTCAACAGTCTTAAACACTGAGGATCGCAGATAAGACTTCAGAGCCGCGTTGTATAGCTTGTGGCGTCCGGTATTTCATCAGCTGGTACCAAGCAGGATTCGCAGGTCCTGTTTCAAGATTGCCTGAAAATGGAATAGCTCTCGTCGGTCTCGAAAGTCTCTGAAAAAGCAACATAGATAGGAGTACTGCGTCTTTCCACGTCCGGCGGAACTAACAGGGCTTTTAGAACTAGCCAATTCACTCTTTTTAGCAATAGAGGTGCCGTCGAATTACCTCTTGTGATAATTATATCCTTAGCGTTAAGACAATTCTTTAGAGGTGATTTGATAACCCATTCCCCGTGCTAATTCCGTCGGAGGTGAAGAAACGCTGTAGATGTGGAATAGAACATTGCCGCGATTAGAGGGCTGGTACATGGAATCAGAAGACCTGCTTCGAGATTACAATGAGGCAGGTCCGCAAGAAGTCTGCCCCTGTTGTCTAGTCAGGTACCATGAAATTGAGACTTTCATACACAAAATGAGGTCTGACTGCGAAAAGTTCACGCAACGAGCACATACTCTGTAACATTCTCATTTGCATGTATCTCGGCCTCCCGGCATAATCGACTCAAATACGTCCAAAAGGTCTTAGCTGAACCCGGGCAATTTTTGACATCTCGAAGCATGCGCAGGAGGCGAGGATCAACTTGCAAACCTCCAACAGAGAGGCGAGTAACTTCTGGGTCGCTTGGAAATTCACAAGATGTACAGCCAAGGTGGACAGCTAGCTTAAATAACAAAATAGCGAAAGCGGATTTATCGTGATGATGGGCAGATGGGTTATTCACGGGAACAAGACTGAAGCGTCAGGCATTCCATTCACTTGGACTGAGATGAATATCATGTGAGCAGAACATACGTATCCCAGTTCAAGCTCAAGCAAGAACACCATCTCTGTGAGAGAATTAACTTTTTTGATTCCTGTTAGTCAAACTAGAGGATTAAAAGAGGCACGGAGACACCTAAAGATGCTTGGAAGAAGCCGGGCGATTGCGGAAAGCGGGCTGCATTGCTGCTGACGACTCATAAGTCGAGAAACTTGCACTACGACGTGAATGCCAAGAACCAGCAATTTCGATAAACTCGACTATGTAGCACAAAGACAGGATAGAAAAGTGCAAAAGGGGTATGCAGATGAATACCGTGGAAGTGTTCCATTGAATCTGGATAGTATATCATACAAGGCGTGAGCGCGAGCCAGCGCTCCTAACAGGAAGTATACGGTTACGGTTCACTAAATTTGTCTACGTTACGTCTCAGATTAGTATTACTTCCTGCTAGTAAGTCAGACGTTAAGGCGACTTATGGTTACATAGTACTTCCTGTTAAAGCTCTTATACTTTTTAGCTTTTTACTAAAAGTTACGCTGTAACAGTTAAACTTAGTGTAGCATAAGCGTGTATATAGTTAGCCAGGTTGTTCAGCTCACTAGCAACTGCTCGCTAGCGTAGCTAGTTCTTTTGTAGTTAAAGTGCCTTAATCGTTGCTCCAGCTAGGCAATTCCTATCGCAAGTAACAGTCCTGCCACTGCCGCTAAAGGCCCTCTCGCAGTCGCAGCTAGTGCTGGGTATAGAGAGGGAAATTAAGGGCTATTTTATATAGTGTTAGGTAGCTCCTCTGCCCTACCTTATGCTACTAAGTAAGAGGGTCTCTATATAAAGGGCTATCCTCCTTAGCCTCTTATAGGTTGTTAAAAATACTATTATAGTATAATTAAAGCTCCGTCTTCTTCTTAGCGCGCTTATAGGTCTTTCTGCTAGTAAGGTAGGTAGGGTTAAGGCTTAGAGTTTGTTCGTATTATATATCATAGGGGCAGGAGGAGGCAGGCTGCTTTCGTTAGGAGATCCTATCTAGCTCTAGCTCGTCCTCTTCCTTAGCGTCTACGTAGCGCTAGAAGATCTCTTTTACTAAGGCCTCTGCCTTCTTATGCTAGAGACTATGTTAACGCTAATAGTCTTTAAACTACTAGAGACAGAGCCTTAGGTAAAGGATAGTTATAACTATGTAGTAGGAGAGTAGCAGCTTAAGAATATACTTCTCCTAAATTCTAAATCTACAGCGTCTAGAGAGCGTTCTTATAATAACGACAGCAACAAGGCTAACCTCTTAAGGCAACAGGAGCCCACGTGATAGGCAAAGGGTGTAGGGGAAGAGGACAAGGAGGAAGCTATAGCTTAGCTAGTACGCCTACTATAACTAGCTTAAAGGAATTTTTAAAGACTTATTTTAACAATTTAACAATTTAGATAATATAAATTAGGTTAGATAAGATAGAGATAGCAATTCTAGTAAGAATCCTTATAAAAAACCATCTCTTAGCCATGGCTAGTAATACAGAAATCTCTGCTCGTTATACAGCATCAGCTAACTAGTTACACTACAGAGAACCAACCTCCCTCTGGCCACTCATCAACTACCACCTATATACGAACCGTACTACGGTTATACTTTTCAGCTTCACTACCGTAACGTTACGGCTCAGAGTTCTCCTACTTCCTGCCAGAACACGTGACAGGAAGTAACTGAAAAGTACGAACCGTAGTACTTCCTGTTGGGAGCGCTGGCGCGAGCGTGAGTGTCGACTTCTCAAACTGTCCAAATCGTCGGTCATCCGAGTCCTTCTTTTCCAACCGCCGTCCTCTTCCTACCAGATTCTTGAATATCAAAATTCGGCGTTTCCGATGCTAGTTAGGGATAAGAATTTCCGGAATTTTCTCACTGGTATCTGGAGGCGGTATGCAACCAACCGCGAATATGCCAGAGACAATGCTCTGGCCGCTGGGCCTTAGAACATAACCGTCCAATGCTTCAGGAATCATTGCTACCAGCTCCTCAGGACTCTGCTTCTCCGGCTTTTTATCTAGAAAGTCTGTCCAATGTGGCTTGGCTGCTTCGAATCGTTGTTCCAAATCTCTTGCGTCTATTTGGAATCCTAGGTTTAGGCTCTCTGGCTGGTATATTAACTGTAAGCAGTCGTGCTTACTCATCTCCTGCATAGCCATCTCGGCTCATCACACATTACACACACACACAATACACTCATCTACAATCCATTAGAACCGTCCCCCCCAGCTTACAGTTATGAGCCCGGTGTAATTTGGGGGGGACGGTTCTGATGGATTGTAGATGAGTGTATTGTGTGTGTGTGTAATGTGTGACGGAGCGTCTCCATTTCGACGTAGACTCCGACGGCCAGGCAGCTTCTGGTTGGACGATTCCGAGCGTTTGGGCCGCGGGTCGTGGGGCAGCAGAATTGTCTAGCCTCTTTTGTGCGCATAACGGTTGCACTCAGTGTCGACGTTCTCAAGGCCTTACAATACGCGGACTGCAAACGTTTCTCTGCGCGAAGGACTGAAAAGCTCGACTTGAGGCAACGAGCAGAGTGAAGAACTGAACTTAGGAGGGATGTCGAGCGGATATTCAGGGGAGGAGATGAGGACCTAACTAGCGTTTGCACCTGAGATTTGGGACAAACGAAATCAATAATGGCGTTTGTCGCGTGCGACGTGATTCCATGTTCCCGGCGTGGGGCCATCTGGATTACTGAACTGGTTCTTGCTGTCAAGATTATGCAGAAAACTATTGGCGATTCACCGCAATTTCGTAGGCCCACCCTTTTCATTTCGCGCAACCCTAACAAACACCTCGCTCCACATTTGCATTACTCATATATGCTTCTGGATGCAAGGCTGCCAATTGTGGACCTGTAGTGATCTCGGATGAGTGGTGTACATGTCACTAGCTCCCGCCATAGCACGATGCTCATGCTTTGATCATCCGTACTACCTAGTTACCATTAGCACATCGATTTGCCTTTATTAGCGACTCTGAAAGAGAGTGCCCTGAGTGAGCTATCTTTGGATGACGATGTTTTCGCGCGAGGTCGAAACTGTGACCTTTTGATATAGAAGGCGCAGATGGAATATCGCTTCGTTTGTCGAATGGCTAGATGCAGGGCTGATACGGAGAGCTGGCATAATCTAGTTATCAGTGGTTTTCAGATGACCCCTTCTCGCCTAGCCAGTCAATAAGAGATGCGACTTAATAGAACGAAAAACTGCTCTACTTGCTCCTGCTTTACCACCACGCCTCTGCATAACCTAGAAATTTTAACATATATAGATAGTATAAGCTTTTTTCTGTATAGTTTTCTTAAAATATGATACCTCCCTTTTCTCTCTCTTATGTCTTTTCTAGAATTCTACGTAGAAAGAAGTTTTTCGCGCGGTGCTTAATTAGTTACTAACCAGTGTGGGGTAGTGGCCAGGGGCTATGAGATACAGTCAGGGGCTACGAGATATAAGGGGCTTGGGGGGGGCAATCAGGGCGAGACATCTAGAAAGCAACACTATCTTTTTAGCATTAATTCTCTATAGAAAAATTAAGTGTATAACAGCAACATTAATCTCACGCGATGCCTCAGTAATTACTATTAACCACAGAGCGTCTTATCTCTAACTCTACGAGGATCGCCAGGAGCGCAGGTTCAGGCCTAACTCTAAGCACTTTTAAGGTATAGTATTATCCTACACCTTACTCTCTATAAATAATAGCAAAGCCTATAGGGCGCGCTAGTAGGTAATGCTAATTACTAAGAAAACTAATGCAACAACAGGAACTATAAAAGAAAGAGATAGTATAGAAACAGGACAGGAAGCACTATATAAGCTAGGAAGCACTATATAGGACAGACAGCTTAATTAGGAAGACATAGAAAGACTAGGCATGACTAGCAGAAACAGCAACATAGGAAAGACTAGGACAAGCAGCAACTATAACTACTAAAAGGAACAACAACTATTAAATTACTCCCTAAATTAGAAAGGAGAAAGCAATTATAAAATAAGACGCTTAAAACGAAGCTCTAAGCACTTAGCGCTCTAGGGAACTTGTGTTTATAGAGCAGCATAGGCCCCCTAGAGTGAGCCTTTCTGTTTACAACAAGCGCATAGACAGAGCTTGTACGATTACTGCCCTTGCTGTAGATACTAGCCGCAGCACTATCACACGTAACCTAGGAAGGAAAGCTACTAGACAAAAGGGGTAAAGAAACAAGGAAGCGCGAGCTAACTAGGACCTATAGCATTTAGATTTAAGTCTCTGTTTAGCTTGTAAAGGAAAAATGCTAATATTCTAGGAGCTAGCAAGGACCTTAGAGAGCTAAGAGAAGAAGTTTACATAGCAACAAGGAGGTTAATTTTAAGGAAAAATTAATTAGAAAGACAATTACTAACTACATAGTCTATAATTTTAGCAGCGCTATAGACCTTTATAATTATTACACTCTAGCGTGCTTTTTAGCGTTTAAATTTTTTAACTACGTATAGTTAACCTTTCTTAGCAACAAGATAGAGGAACCTAGCTGCCTTGCTAGCTTTCCTAGTGTTTCTAACACTAATAGAAGAAATCCTAAGAATAAGGAA
Source organism: Clohesyomyces aquaticus (assembly GCA_002105025.1). Taxonomy (NCBI): domain Eukaryota; kingdom Fungi; phylum Ascomycota; class Dothideomycetes; order Pleosporales; family Lindgomycetaceae; genus Clohesyomyces; species Clohesyomyces aquaticus. The sequence continues at coordinate 10,998 of MCFA01000104.1, read as the reverse complement.
TTCTATAGCTAGTTCTAAGGGTTTAGAAAGGCTGCTAATCTAGAACCTAGCAGCCTTAATACTAGCACTAAACAACTAACGCCTAGTAAAGAGATTTCGAAAAGCAGAACTACTAGAAAACAGCCCTCTACGCCTCGCACTAGACAAGCACCTATGTACTACGCGCAGCACTAGATCCTTATAACGATAGAGACAACATAAGCTGCCTAATCCTATTCCTTCTGCTATAGAGCCGCACCCTATATTTTAATTAGACTAACGTAACTAAGTTCCTATAAGAATATAAACAGAAGGCCTTCTTACATAAATTAGTAACTATAAAAAGGTGCTTTTTATAATAGAGTTCTGTTCTAGTACTGTCTAAAGCTTTATTAAGAAAACTGCTATATATAAGACATTAGATTAGACTAAGCTTAAGACTGCTATATGTAACTAATATAAGGAATATGACTTAGAGCAACTTATAAAGCGCTAGGGTTATCTAGAGAGCTACTACGCAGCAAACGTGGTGTCCCACTGCCTTTCCTTAAATACCTCTAGGACTTTAAGGAGGCTGCTAATATTATAATAAGCGCTAGCTATGTCTATTAAGCTAAAAAAGGGAAATACTTATATAAGGACTGCCTTAAGAAGACAAGGACGCTATGTAGTATTATTCTAATGCCTAGGTTAACAGCAACACCCTAGCAAGCTAGACTTCTATATTGTTATTAAATACCTTAAGCGCTATAAACGTATTAAGCAGGCTTAAGAAGACAAAATAATTATAACAGACAAAGTAGCTAGCCATGCTACGCGAGTTTACTATTAGACGTTAATTGCTCACGACCTAGCGTAGGCAGTCGCGTAATTCTAGAAGAAGAAAGTATTCTTTATAAAGCTCCTAGGAACCTATTAGTAACAATTACACTCCCTATAAAGGCTTCTATTAACAAACTAGACCTAGAAGTTAAAGAGATAGTTAAGCACTTTAAGAAGCTTAGTCTTATAGACTCTAACAGCCTTAGCGCTTTTATAGGCGTAAATGCGATAATTAACAGCTCTTTTTAAAGCTAATTAACTATATCTACCTACTTAACAATGCTGTTAAAGCTACTACATTACGTTAGAGAGAAAGAGTCTTGTTTAACCCTAATAAGCGTAACAACAGATCCTACATTAACCTCCCTTAAGACAATGCTTAAATGTAGGCTTAGGAGAGAGCTTAGAACCTCTAGAATTAGCCCTAGGGAGATGTTAGATGCTTTACATGCAAGGAAACTAGTTATTTATTAAACTAGTGCCCCCTTAGGGAGCGCCTAGTAAGACAGAAGTAGGTACATATACTATACGTTCTAGGGCGTAATAGGAACACAAGGCCTAAGATACACTACAGCCCTAGAATCTAGACTGCCTCTAATACTGCCTAGTCCTTTTAGTTATAGGAAGGAAATACTGCTAAGGTCCCTCTAAGACTATTTCTATGTCTTAGAAGAGCAACTTAAACGCCTAATGCTAGAAGTACTGCTAGCTTTTTTTAATAACAAACAAGAATAGAGAAAAGCAGAGAGCAAGCAACAGGCGTCTATAAACACTATAAGATATAGCATAGGGCAAGTAGACACGCTTACTGCTAAAGAAGCAAGCCTCTAGGCTTAAACGTACATACTGCCTTCTATAGGAAACGCTAACATAAACAGCGCACTGTCTAGTACTATAGACAGGAGGTAAATGTCCACTCTGCCCTAGGGCTCTAAGGGTACTCCTAAAGGAATTAAATTATTAAACTTAACACCTAGCTATTAAGAAGCTCTAACAAAGGAAACTGCTAGATACTACACGCCTCTAGAAGACACGCCTAGGAGACTACTAAACAGTAGACGCGTAGGGTTAACCTCTATAGGAATATAAGAACCCTGCTTAGCCTATAGATAGTGTCTAAGTTAAAGAATTATAGGACTTTAAGCGCCTGTCCTCTCTTAGATAGTTAATAGAGACCTAATACCTTCTAGAGAGTGTTATCTATAGCAGAAGTTACTTAGCTAGCCTTCCTTTATGCTATAACTAGCTCTTAAGAAGGTATTAGGTCTCTATTAACTGTCTAAGAGAGAGACAGGCGCTTAAAGTCCTATAATTCTTTAACTTAGACACTATCTATAGGCTAAGCAGGGTTCTTATATTCCTATAGAGGTTAACCCTGCGCGTCTACTGTTTAGTAGTCTCCTAGGCGTGTCTTCTAGAGGCGTGTAGTATCTAGCAGTTTCCTTTGTTAGAGCTTCTTAATAGCTAGGTGTTAAGTTTAACAATTTAATTCCTTTAGAGTACCCTTAGAGCCCTAGGGCAGAGTGTACATTTACCTCCCTGTCTATAGTACTAGACAGTGCGCTTTTTGTTAGCGTTTCCTATAGAAGGCAGTATGTCGTTTAAGCCTAGAGGCTTGCTTCTTTAGCAGTAAGCATGTCTACTGCCCTATGCTATATCTTATAGTGTTTATAGACGCCTGTTGCTTGCTCTCTGCTTTTCTCTATTCTTGTTTGTTGTTAAAAAAAGCTAGCAGTACTTCTAGCATTAGGCGTTTAAGTTGCTCTTCTAAGACATAGAAATAGTCTTAGAGGACCTTAGCAGTATTTCCTTCTATAACTAAAAGGACTAGGCAGTATTAGAGGCAGTCTAGATTCTACAGGGCTGTAGTGTATCTTAGGCCTTGTGTTCCTATTGCGCCCTAGAACGTATAGTATGTTACCTACTTCTGTCTTACTAGGCGCTCCCTAAGGGGGCACTAGTTTAACAAATAACTAGTTTCCTTGCATGTAAAGCATCTAACATCTCCTAGGGCTAATTCTAGAGGTTCTAAGCTCTCTCCTAAGCCTACATTTAAGCATTGTCTTAAGGAGGTTAATGTAGGATCTGTTGTTACGCTTATTAGGGTTAAACAAGACTCTTTCTCTCTAACGTAATATAGTAGCTTTAACAGCATTGTTAAGTAGGTAGATATAGTTAATTAGCTTTAAAAAGAGCTGTTAATTATGCGCATTTACGCCTATAAAAGCGCTAAGGCTGTTAGAGTCTATAAGACTAAGCTTCTTAAAGTGCTTAACTATCTCTTTAACTTCTAGGTCTAGTTTGTTAATAGGAGCCTTTATAGGAGTGTAATTGTTACTAATAGGTTCCTAGGAGCTTTATAAAGAATACTTTCTTCCTTCTAGAATTACGCGACTGCCTGCGCTAGGTTATAAGCAATTAACGTCTAATAGTAAACTCGCGTAGCATAGCTAGCTACTTTGTCTGTTATAATTATTTTGTCTTCTTAAGCCTGCTTAATATGTTTGTGCGCTTAAGGTATTTAACAACAATGTAGAAGTCTAGCTCGCTAGGGTCGTTCGCTGTTAACCTAGGCATTAGAATAATACTATATAGCGTCCTTGTCTTCTTAAGGCAGTCCTTATATAAGGTATTTCCCTTTTTTAGCTTAATAGACATAGCTAGCGCTTATTGTAATATTAGCAGCCTCCTTAAAGTCCTAGAGGTATTTAAGGAAAGGCAGTAGGGACACTACGTTTGCCGCGTAGTAGCTCTCTAGATAACCCTAGCGCTTTATAAGCTGCTCTAAGTTGTATTCCTTATATTAGTTATATATAGCAGTCTTAAGCTTAGTCTAATCTAATGTCTTATATATAGCAGTTTTCTTAATAAAGCTTTAGACAGTACTAAACAGAACTCTATTATAAAAAGCACCTTTTTATAGTTACTAATTTATGTAAGAAGGCCTTCTGTTTATATTCTTATAGGAACTTAGTTACGTTAGTCTAATTAAAATATAGAGTATAGCTCTATAGCAGAAGGAATAGGATTAGGCGCTTATGTTGTCTCTATCGTTGTAAGGATCTAGTGCTACGCGTGTACATAGGTGGCTTGTCTAGTGCGAGGCGTAGAGAGCTGTTTTCTAGTAGTTCTGCTTTCGCGAATCTCTTTACTAGGCGTTAGTTATTTAGTGCTAGTATTAAGGCTGCTAGGTTCTAGATTAGCAGCCTTTCTAAACCCTTAGAACTAGCCGTAGAATTCCTTATTCTTAGGATTTCTTCTATTAGTGTTAGAAACACTAGGAAAGCTAGCAAGGCAGCTAGGTTCCTCTATCTTGTTGCTAAGAAAGGTTAACTATACATAGTTAAAAAATTTAAACGCTAAAAAGCACGCTAGAAGTATAATAATTATAAAAGTCTATAGCGCTACTAAAATTATAGACTATGTAGTTAGTAATTATCTTTCTAATTAATTTTTCCTTAAAATTAACCTCCTTGTTGCTATGCAAACTTCTTCTCTTAGCTCTCTAAGGTCCTTGCTAGCTCCTAGAATATTAGCATTTTTCCTTTACAAGCTAAACAGAGACTTAAATCTAAATGCTATGGTCCTAGTTAGCTCGCGCTTCCTTGTTTCTTTACCCCTTTTGTCTAGTAGCTTTCCTTCCTAGGTTACGTGTGATAGTGCTGCGGCTAGTATCTACAGCATAGGCAGTAATCGTATAAGCTCTGTCTATGCGCTTGTTATAAACAGAAAGGCTCACTCTAGGGGGCCTGTGCTGCTCTATAAACATGAGTTCCCTAGAGCGCTAAGTGCTTAGAGCTTCGTTTTAAGCGTCTTATTTTATAATTGCTTCCTCCTTTCTAATTTAGGGAGTAATTTAATAGTTGTTGTTCCTTTTAGTAGTCGTAGTTGCTGCTCGTCCTAGTCTTTCCTATGTTGCTGTTTCTGCTAGTCGTGCCTGGTCTTCCTGTGTCTTCCTAATTAAGCTGTCTGTTCTATATAGTGCTTCCTAGCTTGTGTGGTGCTTCCTGTCCTGTTCTTATACTATCTCTTTCTTTTATAGTTCCTGTTATTACATTAGTTTTCTTAGTAATTAGCATTACCTACTAGCGCGCCCTATGGGCTTTGCTATTATTTATAGAGGAGTAAGGTGTAGGATAATACTATACCTTAAAAGTGCTTAGAGTTAGGCCTAAACCTGCGCTCCTGGCGATCCTCGTAGAGTTAGAGATAAGACGCTCCGTAGTTAATAGTAATTACTAAGGCATTACGTAAGATTGATGTTGCTGTTATACACTTAATTTTTCTATAGAGAATTAATGCTAAAAAGATAGTGTTGCTTTCTGGATGTCCCGCCCTGATTGCCCCCCCAAGCCCCTTATATCTCGTAGCCCCTGACTGTATCTCATAGCCCCTGGCCACTACCCCACAATATACGGCTAAGCGCACCTGTTTAAGACCTGCAGGGATTAACGGCGGTCGACGGCGGTCCACATCGAACATGGCCGTCGCAACCCTCAGAGATAATTGGGTAGCTAGAAGCTAAGTAATGTAGCTAGCCAAAGGGGCTTTAGGCCACTGAGACAGACACCCCCTGGGTGGACACACAATCAATTAATCACCACACTCTATCTAGTATTTATTATCACATCCATTAGTAATATCATCAAACCTATTAAATCTAACACTAACGCGTAAAGCTTTTAAAAATAACACGCTAAGGCGTGCTAAGCAAGGGATTTAACTAATTAGAGGCTAGGGATCCTCTCCACTAAAAAATCTCGTGATAGCTAGATTTGCTATATATAAAAAACCTTACTTTTTAGTAGATGCTAGACCATTCCACAAAGCCTAGCAAAGACCTAGCAAAATAGTTAAATCTATTAAGCCATATCAATCAAGTCAATCAAGTCGAGCCAATTTGCTTGATTAATTGGTAAAATTGGGGTCGTCGGCTTGACTTGATTGATAGTATCAAGCCAAGAACTCGATATAGCTTAATTATTGCCATCTCTGCTCATAACTGTGCGCTCAGCCGTAGTGTGACGGCCATGTACCCGTCAATCGCCGTCAACGGCCGTCGATCGCCGCAGGTCTCATAATGCGCTCAGCCGTAATGTGACGGCCATGTAGCCGTCAACGGCCGTGGCCTGACGCCGTGATGCCGTCTCCAAGGGCCCAGAACCTCTACTAATCTAACATTAGACAAAACTAAGCTTTGTATGCTAGAGGGCCGCTACTACGCTTGCATTTCTGTCGCAACCCCTTGGCATCTCTATTTAATCTATTTAATCTAATGGTTTTACTAAGAAGTAATAATTGGCTGTAGGCCTACCAGTAGCACTCAAATTATTCAGGATTGCCACCCTAGTCAGTACCTTCGATCGGAACAATTGCTAATTCAAACTAGTACAGGATGATAATTAATCGTAAGGTAACCTAAAGGAGTGGCTCATAGCTGCCAGGCCAGTGGCTGTGCAAAGTCAGCAAGCGGGCGAACTTACGCCCCGTAGCCTTGCGATTAAACTCTGCCTCCTTATTAACTAGCTCACCTCTTGTAGGTTCGCCACTGCTAAATCGCTCGCATTATTGTTATATAGTTATTACTCATATCTTATGCTGCCATACCTTATGCACTTCCACTTTCGCACTAGCTTAATATTCTACCTTAAAAGCAGCTTTACTTTCCTATCTCTATATTCTCCATCTGCCACTTATTTAGCGTTTCAAGCGACGACTTTGTGTAGGGATGGTGGTCGCCAAGGATCCGCTTGCGCAACTGAAAGCATGTGTCCATCAGTGAGATAGCCTCCTCGTTTTGGCATTGGGACTTGAGCGTGAACGCGAGGTTGCCCATAGCCGTCAGTGTGTCCAGATGTTCAGGTCCAAGCACTCTCTTCTTCGTCTCCATGACCTGCACTTCCAGGTCTTCAGCATCCTTCCAACGCCCTTGTCTCCAAAACGTCGATGCCAGGTTGGCCATGCTGGTGAGCGTGTGTGGGTGCTCTACCCCAAGCACCTTCTTGTATCCTCTTAGTGCTCGCTGGTCCATCGCCTCCGCCTCTTCATATTTGCCCTGCCCTAACAACGCCGACCCAAGCTGGCTGACGCTGGTGAGCGTGTCGGGGTGCTCTACCCCGAGCACCTTCTCACTTCCTCTCAGTGCTCGCAAGTGCATCGCCTCCGCCTCTTCATACTTGCCCTGCCTTGACAACACCGACCCAAGCTGGCTGACGCTGGTGAGCGTGTCCGGGTGCTCTACCCCGAGCACCTTCTCGTATCTTCTTAGTGCTCGCCGGTGCATCGCCTCCGCCTCTTCATACTTGCCCTGCCTTGACAACACCGACCCAAGCTCGCTGACGCTGGTGAGCGTGACTGGGTGCTCTACCCCGAGCACCTTCTCCCTTCCTCTCAGTGCTCGCCAGTGCATCGCCTCCGCCTCTTCATACTTGCCCTGGCTATCCAACACTGACCCAAGCTGGCTGACGCTAGTGAGCGTGTGTGGGTGCTCTACCCCAAGCACCTTCTCGTATCCTCTCAGTGCTCGCCGGTGCATCGCCTCCGCCTCTTCATACTTGCCCTGCCTTAACAACACCAACCCGAGCTGGCTGACGCTGGTGAGCGTGTCTGGGTGCTCCACCCCGAGCACCTTCTCGTATCTTCTTAGTGCTCGCTGGTGCATCGCCTCCGCCTCTTCATACTTGCCCTGCCTTGACAACACCGACCCAAGCTGGCTGACGCTGGTGAGCGTGTCTGGGTGCTCTACCCCGAGCACCTTCTCCCTTCCTCTCAGTGCTCGCCAGTGCATCGCCTCCGCCTCTTCATACTTGCCCTGGCTCTCCAACACCGACCCAAGCTGGTTGACGCTGGTGAGCGTGTCTGGGTGCTCTTCCCCCAGCACCTTTTCTCTTACTCCGACGCACATTCGATCTACCTTCTCCGCCGCTTTGTATTCGCCTCGAAGTAATAGATACCATCCTACTCTCAAACCAATTCTTGCCTGGTTCATCATGTCCTCCTCATCGCCTGTTGCATGGCCCATCGCCTCTCTCGAGTGGGAGAGGAATGCCTGGCAGTCGACCCACGTCTTGTAGTCTCCGCTTGGGAATGCCGTGCTCATGACCCTTATTGACTCCTTTATCCATCTACTCAGCTGCCTATCCGCCTCAAGCCACGTCCTCACCGACAGCTGCACGAGACGATGCATCCCAAACGACTGCTTCCCAACATCGGCCTGCACAAGGGAGAAGCTAAGCAGCGGTGCTAGAGCATCGTCAAAGTCTAATTGATTCGTGCTCTTTCGCAGCAATGACATGGGAATCCCCTGTCTATCAAACATGCTCATTAGTGCAAGCAGATCAACAGCTGACTGCTCTGTCTTCTGGATCTGCGTGAACGAAATCTGCCATGTCGCAATCACTGCATGTCGGATGCTATGGTCGCGCCGGAGGTCCTGCAGACCCTTCCTGCCGAGAAGGCGCACCTGGTTTGCCTCGCTCTCGCGGAACAGGTCGAGGTAGCTCGACATGGTTGTCGTTTGTGCTCTGGTGTTGATGTATGCTGCGGCCTGGGTAATGGCAAGGGGTATGCGCTCCAGGGCCTGGACAAGCGCTTTAGCCTCCGCTTTGTCTAAATCGTTAAATAGCACTCTAGTTTTAAGCAGCGCGAGCGCATCCTCTTCCTCCATTGGTTCTACGCGCACGACGCTTCCATACGTCCCCACAAGATTCGTGGCGGCAAGGTTGTTCCTAGACGTGATGAGGATCGTTCCGTTCTGCGTTTGAGGGAGGAAGCTTCCAAGAGGCATCTTATGGCTCGTAATGTCGCCTACCTGCGCAGGGCTAGCGCTATCTTTGTCGCCGCCGAAGAAAACAGCATCGTCGTCGGCGTTGTCGAGTATTATGAGCCACTGCCCATGCCTCCTATCTGACAGCCACGCACATACGAGTTGCAAGACATCCACCTTTGGATCTTCTCGCCCAGGAAGCAGCATGCTGTCGGCAATGTCTCTATACCTTTGCTCGAACCGGGTACGGTTGCTTGCGTGGATCCAGACCACCAGAGTGTGCGGCTCTGCCTGCTGGACTCGATACGCGTACTCAATTGCGATCTGCGACTTCCTAGCGATGCGTCAGACGGCTACCAAAAAAGAGTGCCACAGCACGCTACTCACCCTATGCCTCCCAATCCGACTAGAGCGAGGCGGGTATGGCTGCGCGAGGCTGCTCGTTTCCTGCTAATCTCGGAAATGATGTCTTCTCGGCCGACGAAAAGATCGTCCTTCGCAAAGGGAACCATGAATAAAGCATCAGGTGCTAGTAGGACACATGTATAAGCATGCTATATGTTATACTCGATAGTCCACGCATTTACGTACAAGACTCCAGCTCCTGCTGGACAAAGCTCCTAAGAATGCCACGTATGGCACGGTACCCCTGATCGTTTTTGCTGTTGTACCTAGCCATCTGCATGTGATCCGCATCGATGCTCTCGACTATTTCCAGCTGTTGTGGGAGGTCGAGCTTCGACGAGAAGTCGTCCACAACCTGCATTCGTTAGCGCGATCAGGGCATATATTTCACAGCATTCGCGAATGACGTGCCTTTTCGTCCAGTCCTTTCATGCCTGATATGCCCCGTGCCTCTTGAAAGGAATGGATCTTGATCCCGCCCTTGAACACGATTGTCTTGAACTCCTCGTGGATATTGTCGAGCACTTCACTGTTGACCTCCAACGCCTCAAGCATCTTCTTGTTCGAGTCTTGGAGGGCGAGACGGGCCAGATTCGATGCGATCTGGCCCCAGCCGGCGTATGCGCTCCCTCGGTGCGGCGTCCCGAGGAAGATGATCAGCTTCGTCCGTTCGCGGATTTTATCCGATCGGCGAATGGCCTGCATAATATATTAGTAGTGGTTGATATACGCAAGGTATTATGGAGAGAGTACGTCTTTGACAATGATACCCCCCAAACTGTGCACCACAAACGCGATCGGTTGCTGCCAGGCCGTTAGAAACTGCTCCCAGCTAACAAACTGTCGTCTCCTACACTGTTGTCGATCTCTCTTTCTAGTCTGACTGACAGATCCCGGCCATGTTGGGAGATGCTGTTCTTGTTGTTCGCTTGGAAGAGGCCCCCAATAACATCTGCGTTGTACCCGTACGTCCATACCCGGGCCTGAGGGATATCCGGCGCGAGGTACTGCTCTGGCCAGAAGACGCTGGACAACGATGACGAGGAAGCATGTGCTTGTCCCGTGCTTGTTGGGAGAGATGCGGCCTCTCGTTGGAGGAACCACGACTTGACGCTTCTGTGCTTCTTAGTAGCGTCGTTGCGGTGCTCCTTGGTCGCAACCGGCGCGGTTTCCCAGGTCCCTTGAGGATGGCCGCGAAGGCCGTGGACAAATATTATGCTGTGGAGAGTCAGCAGGTGCGCTTGAATGCATACAGCGTCGTCTGTCTAACTTCAAACTGGACTGCTCAGCGCTCGTGTCTTCGCCTGATAGGCTTGTGAAGCCATGGCGATGGACGGCTGCCATGTGTGCGCCGCTGGTCTAGCAGAGATCGCGTAGTTTCGAATAGGGAGGGGCACGCGTTTCGTTGTCTTCGCAGCGTGCGGGCACCGCGGAAGGTGGACTCGAGGAGCGCATCTTTGCAGATGCGGCGGAGTAGAGAGCGGTCGTCTCGACCTCAGCCTCGTGCTTGGCTGAAGGACGCTGGGTGGGCTGAACCCCGGCGTCTGCAGGGCCGCCCTTTCATACTGACTGTGGACGGGCCGACCCACGACCCTCCCATGTCTAGTTCTAGTTTTCATAAAACTCTAAGCTTTTGCGCGACAATGGAGAATATATTACAGGGCCAATTTTACAAACTAGAAGAAAAGGAGCAACCTGCATGGCGGCCCCGTGCGCGGCGATTAGTAGCCGTCCGACGTCAGATTACGTTACGATTATATAACAGTCCTAAGCTAGCCGAAATAGGATATCGTCCCAGCCAGAGGTACCAGCAAGTATGGCAGCTCTGCACGAATCAAGTGCGCCTTGCAGCCTTGCAGCCTTGCAGCCTTGCAGCCTTGCAGCCTTGCAGCTAATTATTACTTCTTACCTTTGCTATTAGACTTGCAGGCCTGCGTAATGGCATCGTATCAGTCGCGGTCGCAGTATTAGCGCAGCAGTGGCCTATAACTATTAGGTAAGGATTGCTTTTGCTGTTGTGTGAGCTC
>MCFA01000103.1:0-142927 GCA_002105025.1 Clohesyomyces aquaticus | reverse complement strand
AACCCTTTTGTTGATTATGCGCACGAAAAGTCCACAGACCTCTCTAATACCGCGCTCTGGAGATGGAAATTTTCGATGTTCAAGGTCGCACTCCTTACCCACCTCGATTGCCCAGGCGACGTTGATTTCTTCAACACTGAGAGGCTCGACGGCTCCAACAACAAGATGCAGCATACGCTGTGCCTTTTTCGGGTCCTTGGCTTTCTGAAGGATCTTTTCGTAAAGTGCGTCTATGCCGGGATTTGATGCGTTTACGATGTCGGCCAGCTCTGCATACGTGCAGTCCTCACTGTTGTCAAGCATGTCCAGGGTTAATGAGACCCACAGGAACGTGCGGTCTGCCTTGCTATGCAAATTCTTTTTGAGTGACTTGAGCCGCGTGTCTTCGGAAACCTCCATCCTGTCCGCAAACCGTTGGATCCTAGCGTCAATGACCCGTTTGACGTCTTGTTCGATCTTATCTACAGACTCTTCGGTCTTCAATCTTATCGCTTGGAAGTTTTTTAACGCCCGCTCTACTTCTGCGTAGGGCCGACTCGTAAGAAGGAATTTGACTCGCGTTGGGTTCTCGTTGTCGTGTTCCTTCGCGCGGATACATAGGGCTACCATGTTGGTCATAAACTGTTCGCGACACTTCTTTGCACATTCGTCGAGGGCATCGAGAACGACCACCAACTCGCCGCAGCGCGGGTCCGAGACGACTTTTATTAGTATACTCCAGAGGGAGTCGAATCGCTCGAGCAATGCAGAACCGTGGCTGGTGTAAACGGGCATTGCAAGTTCCAGTAGTGGCTTATTCTGATCAATGCTCAGGATCTGGTGGAGTATGGCGCAGAGGGCCATATTCGCGCTTGATTGTCGTTCGCTGTCGTCCTTGAAGAAAAAGAACACGGGGGTATATCCTTCTGCTGATGATCGTATGTGATCGACGAGATATGAGGCAGCAACAGACTTGCCACACCCGGGGTCTCCTGAGATCCATAAGATATTAGACCTTTTCTCAGAGAACCATGTTTGGTAATGATCATCATTTGCAATCCACTCGCAGGTGCCCTGTTCGCGCTCTGGGTTTCGTCTCCGATCAGCTTCATAATCGGACGAGCACAGGAGCCGTAGGAATTGTTTGTGCTGCTCATTCACTTCGAACATTACTAGCAGGGCAATTTAGTATCTTTTCTCTGTTTCTATTGAAAGATTACGCACTGTTTGTGTCGTTGGTAGTCTCTTTACTCGCCTTTGAGATCTTTCTCGCTTCTGAGATATCGATCGCAATTTCCTTGATGCCATTCCAGATCTGTCTGTATTTCTGTCCATTCTCTTTGTCGAATTTGCAGATAGTCTTGTGATTGGCCCCGGCAATGCCCGTAGGGATTTCGTTAGGAAGATTCAGGCGGGCAGAGTCCTCATCTACAACCTGTTTGGATGGTTAGCATACAAAGTTGACAAAAAGTTTCCCCACGAAGTTCGGTATCAACAACGCCCTGCCCATATTTCTGAAACTGCCTCTATAGTAGAAATAGATAGAGGACCCATCCATTATCCTTTTCGCCTAGCCTGCAGCTGACCAGGTTACTAGCAGGGCAGCGTGAAACCTGAAGGAACAGTGCAAAAACCGAGGATCTCCCCTGTTGGGCATGTACATGTTCAAATATCCAGATAACGTAGTACTTACTAAGAAGCCTAGAAGGCGCTCTGTCTCGTAGTAGGTACGAATGCGTAATCCCTTGGCGCGCTCCACCCACTGTCGAGATATGTCTGAGAATTCTTTGGAATTCCTCTTCAATGCTTCCACATAGGCCTTGTTGGTTCCGCGCCCCAACTGCAAGGCTTTGACCAGGGTAGCAGGGAAATCGGCCCACCAGGCCAGGTCTGATCCTCTATGCGGGGTTCCAAAGAATGCAACCCCATGGATCTTCTTGAGGATATCGCCATAAATCTCTGACCGTTCATGCGCTGCAATCATAGCCTGTTAAATTGTGAGTGAAAGTACCCCATTCTGATATTAGACCTTGAGGGTACTGTGGGCGCGGAAGAGAGACTGCCCGGTCTCGTCGACCGGAAGCTGAAAGGCGGACTCCTAGCGATTGGGCTGGTTGTCCTCCACGGAATTTGGACGGAGCTAATGGAAGGGGCATCTCATCCATGTGGCGCGTTGATACATTGAACAAAGTGAAAACTGTAAAGATAACTGCTCACCTTTTTGACAAGTATCCCTCCAAGGCTGTGGGCAACAAACAGAATTGGTCGGCTTTTCTCTTCCTCAGTGCCACGTTCTCCGCGAATTCTGTCAAGCAGCATCTCGGCTTCATTGCTTAGATCGGTCACAGCTTTACTGAACGCAGTGTTGGAATTGTACCCATACGAGCGAATGCGGACCTTGAATCCCAAACTTTTGAATTCGGTTGGAAGGAAGTCCCGTAGCCAAAGGCTTCCTGAATCGCCGGTCCAGGTGTGCTTCCAGTGACCGCCAAGGCCATGTACGGCGACGATGCTTGGAAGGAGGACTTAATTTATGACACTTTATAGAGATTTTATGGAAACTCACTCAAAGAGGGCCTCGGATGGGGGGTCGTCGTCGAAGTCGAACAATCCGCACACCTCCTCGGCCTCATCGTCTGTTGCCTCGTTATGCGAGCCTTGTGCCGAGGCGACCTCTCTGCTGCCAACAGCCTGCTCTGGGTCGTCCTTCTTTTTTCGTTTGAACAGGTTGAACTTAGATGGCATTACGGCGACAAATGTTAGGGTCACAGAGATGTTGACGGAGAGCGTTCATGTCAGCCCCAGGCTGGAAGTTAACTTTTCGTCAACGGCCATCGGTGGGGGCCGACTTGCGCCTGATCTATTAACGCAACATTTTGGGGGCAGGTTATCGTTCCGCGTTGAACGCTACGACCCTCAGAATACCAACATCTGATGGCAATTGTGGCAATTTGCTGCGCGGGCGACAAGAAACGTGACAGATATGAAAATGTATCCTACGATAGACTTGCGCTACCCATATAAATATTCTCCGCAATCCAGGGAAGTTGCAGGAGAGAACCGTGCAACGCAGGTGCTTTCACGTGCAAATCGAGGGCCCGCCAAGCCCTCCGCCAATGGACCCCTGGTGAATTCCCAGTCTAGCAAGCCGATGGCCCGTCCGCCTCCGCCGGAGAGGACCCCAGTTTGACGTATAGACATGTCCTCCAAGCTCATCATCCGTCTTTGCTCCTGCATCTCAATTTCCCCACTTGCAAACGAGAACTTGGACCCGCCACATGGCCTCGTCGATATTGTCGCTATAAATTAAACCTGCTGCTCCCCGCTTCCCCATGTCGCTTCCTGCTCCCGTGACCCATACCCCCAAAATGCCGCCGAGTGCCCGTGAGTACCGCTTCCTTTTCCGCCGGCACCGCATAGCGCAACGAAAGCGCGCAAAAACTCATTCGGAGCGCCCGCTAACGACGAGACATGGCGACAGAGACCGCAGCGCACGAGTGTGTATCGGAAGACGCGCTCCAGCACCTCCGATCGTACAAATACTCGAGCGTCGACAAGTCCCTCATCTCCCGCTACATCCTCAAGCACTACGTACGCGTCCTCCCTTCCACCCGTCCACCCACCTCGCTTGTCGCCCAATGCGCCTCTGACAATGTGAATAGTGGAATGGGTTTGTCGAGCTTCTGCCGCTCTGGCTTGCGCCGAATCTTGTGACGCTACTGGGTTTTTTCTTCATCCTGGGAAATGTTATTCTCCTGGAAATCTATATACCCGACTTTGTCGGGCCTGCGCCCTCCTGGGTCTATTTCAGCTTCGCCGCTGGTCTGTGGATGTACTCCACTATGGACAACGTAGATGGCAAGCAGGCGCGCCGCACGGGAACTTCGAGTCCGCTGGGTGAGCTTTTCGAGTAAGTCGAGAGCCGAAGCCCGCCCAAGCCCAAGGAGACTGACGGAACAAGTCACGGGATCGACTCGCTTAACTGCACTCTGGCGAGCATGCTCGAAGTAGCAGCTGTGGGATATGGTCACGGCAAGACGGGCGCCTTCACAGCGCTCGTCCCGGTGCTCCCCATGTTCTTCTCCACCTGGGAGACCTACCACACGCATACACTCTACCTGGGTTACTTCAACGGCCCGACCGGTAAGCTGCAAACCTAGGAATCCAATGTTGAACTGCGACTGACTTCGGGTTCAGAGGGTCTGATACTGGCCTGTTCGATCATGTGTCTCTCGGGCTTCTACGGCCCTGAAATTTGGTCCACACCTCTCGTCAAATTCTTCCCCTCGTACGACGCCTACCTCGATGATGTGACTTTCCGCGACCTGTGGATACCTATAATCCTCGTCACATTCTTCGTTGCCCATCTTCCGGCCTGCATTGTTAATGTTGCGCGAGCACGGCGAGCTCAGAACCTCCCTCTGGCACCGCTCTTCAAGGAATGGACCCCGCTCCTTATTTTTGTGATCTCGACCATTGCATGGCTAGGGTCTCCCTACTCGTACATCCTTAAAGACAACCACCTAGTGCTCTACTGTCTAACAATGTCCTTGGTCTTTGGGCGCATGACCACCAAGATTATCCTTGCCCATCTTACGCGGCAACCGTTTCCCTACTGGACTATTATGCTTGCCCCAATGATTGGTGGGGCTCTCCTTGTCAACCACCCCTACTTCACCATCACGGGCACAACCTTTGGCCCCGTCTCAGCAAATCTCGAGCTGTGGTACCTGCGAGCCTACTTCGTCTTCGCTGCCATCGTGTACGGAAAATGGGCGCATCTGGTCATTACTAGTATTTGCAACTTCCTCGGTATCAACTGCCTGACAATTCCGAGCCAACCCGCGTCGACGGAGAAGGGGGCGAAGTCGAACGGTGTCGTTGCGAATGGAACACACAAAGGACGCAGAGACTGAGCCACTGAAGACATGACGACGAAAAGAGCACACGCGGACTGTTCGCTCTTGTTCCAGAGTATCACAAACCCTCGGCTTCATGCATAAGCGAAAAACGGCCCCTTTCAAATTCGTTCCTTCTTGCATATGTCCCATCCCAGCGGACCGGCTTCGCTCTTCCTATAGACTTGTGGGCGGCTATTCTTATCCTACATTTGCGCTTTGCATCCTACACGACTGCTTGCAAGTCGGGCAAGTATGCATGATTTGGTTAGTTTGCATGCCCCTTTGGGGTCGGTCGGGACTAGATGGAAAAGCGATTTAACTACTTGTTCTTATCCTGTTTTGTAATGTTTTAGGTGCCTTGCGGGCATGCGTTTCAACACCTTCTCTTGGGTGCTGTGTTTCTGTTTCGACATATTCTTGTTTGTTTGCTCCTGAGTTTGTGTGCGGCGGGGCGATGTGCGCAGCGAGGGATATACATGGCATTTTGTGTGTGCTCGCGCTTATGCGTGCTACAACTTACTGCATGGAAAGGTATATTCGGTGGGCCGCAGCTTTTTTGAAAATCATGGGGGCGTTCATCTTGCGTGTCTTTCTTCTGAGATGCCATAACATGGCAGGCGGGGCAAGGGCTGCCCGGTGCCAGTGGCTCTGTGGCGTTCGCAGTGACTGAGAGCTGCGGTGGCGGTGCTCTGCATCGCCTCATCCACACGTCGTCACTTCCCAACGAATCGGACGCAGGGCATTAGGCAGCAGAAGAATCCAAGCCCTTCGTCTGCGCCGAGCTCAGGCAGAAACCTCCTCTTCAAACTTTGTTTTTCCTCAGCGCTGCTTCACATACGAACTGGCTGTTTCCGACCTCATCCCTCCCTCGCTGACTGCGTGCTATGACATCGGCTGACTGCAGTTCACTGACTGTCTTAACATTGTGTGTGTGTCGCAGTCAGGCCACCCTTCGGTTTCCGGCAGATGGCTTCGCTTAAGATGGTGTTCTTGTGGAATGGCAGGACCGGTTTGCAGTCAGCCTTGTTGAAATGGGCGCATGAGATGGTTGCTCAGCTCGTGGGGGCGGACGCTAGTCGATCAGTGCCGGCCTCTTGGGTCGAGCTTATACATGGACACTCCCAGGCTGCGGCTGTGGGGATTTGGTTTTTGATTAACTTGACTTAAAAGATACTGACTTGTTGAATTTTCTTCTTTATTTTCTTCTTACGATTATTCCTCCTGGGCCCTTTGGTTTCGGAGCTCGAGAGCACACACACTTTTATTAAAGAGAAGGAAGGCGTGAGATACTTCGAAAGAGAGTAGACGGAGGGGAGGACGTCATGGGGCTCAGAGTGCTACATTGTGCGGGCTACCATCCGAATTGTTCGGCAGAGCACCAACCGATCGACGCGAATCCCGACATTGCAGGCATAGGCGTAAGTTCATTCAACGAGGATGCGAGAGGCTAGAATGTCTCAGGATTCCTAAAGAGTAATTTGGAATCTAACAAACATCCTCCAGGTCATTGTAGGCTTCCTAACAACAACATGCCTCGCCTTCCTCACTTCCTTTGCCGTGCTCTTCCTCCAACGATACGGTAAAATCGTCTACGCCTGGCGCAAACACATCTCCCAGCGCGGGCATCCAGACGACTACGATGCAACACCATACACAGCGAAGAACGCCTGGCGCTCCGCCGAATTCTGGTCTCGCGTATTGTCCAAGAACCTCCTCTCTATCTCGGACACCCAACTCTTGACCGGTCTCGCCATCCAATTCACAGCCATGCTCCAACACTGCAAGCTCACAATTTACCATTTCCAAATCATCACCGAACTCGCCTTTCTCACCACTGTAACCCACCTTCTGACCGTCGTCACTCTGCGCGACTACTTCGTACAAAACAAATGGATCAACTTGCCACGCATCTTCAGTATGTTCGGTAACCTCGCCCTACTTGGTTACACTTCCTTCGTAGCCTACTCTTACGAACTCGCCGGGCTTGAGCTATCCTCCTCCCTCGCATGCTTCTACCAGGGCGATCGTCCACGCTTCAAGGCCGCGTTCGGTGGTCGCTGGGCAGCCCTCATCGTCGGCGCCATCGGCGGCCACGTCACCATTATCGCGGCTATGTACATGCCCAAAAACATTTTGGACTGGATGAACGAAAGCAAGAAGTGGAAAGGGTGGAAGTGGGTTGGGACGATTTTCCGGACATGGATTATCGCACCCGTGTACGCCATTTACGGATTCGTGATGGCGGGGTATAGTCTGGGGCGGACGCAGGCGCTTGGGAAGGCTAGTGTAGAGATTAGAGGGAGTGAGAAGGAATGGGGGTTTGGCCAGTTCTTGCCGATTTTGTTGTTGGCGCTCCCACTGTTCGCTGGGTGGGAGAGCTTTTGGGGTACGTCTCGACTCTTCTTTCGTGGGGACTCGGAGCTGGAGTGTTGGGCCTACTGAAGAACAAGATGCTGACGTAATCTACAGAAGAAAAGGACCCGAACCGCGAAGAACGCTTCGGTCGTCCAAGCGTGGCCACGTCTTCCAATGCGCTCAACAACTTCGAGATGAGTCCGCAGAACAAACGACCCGGCATTCAAGGCGGATCGAGCTCCTCCCGCGACAGGTCACCGTTTGATAGTGAGGAACGCAACATTCAAAACGATGTCCCGAGTCCAATCGGCACACCGAGAATCGGCTCGAGCCCAGCGGGAACGCCGAGAATCAGACACAGCTCCAGTCCGGCAGCTTCACCAAGTCGGTCACCGCAGGCTTCGAGAGCGCTGCCGAGCCCGAGTGGTACGCCGTTGAGTAGTCCGAATTTGGAGGTGCCCAGTCCGTTAGCGAGTCCGAGGGGACGGAGTGGGAGTGGGAGTGGGAGTGGAAGTGGAAGTGGGGGTAGGGGTAGGGGTAGGAGCAGAAGTGAAAGTGAGAGAAGGCATACAGGACGGGGATCTAGAGATCCTTTTGATGTCGGAATTGGAGGAGGCATGGGATGAATTTGTTTCTGCTTTAGGCTTTGAAATGAATTCACGATGTTCATTCTTACCTGCGATTCCTGTCCGTCTGGCTCCTTAAACACCCACCCTGGTTCATATCGCGGATTCCAAATGGTCGTGTGCATGTTGGGTTTGGCAAGTTAGAGATTGGCTCCAGAGTCGAGGGAAGGGTTGATATGGAGATTCTGGGCTAGCCAAATTCGGAACTAGTGCATCGACATCGTCAAGGTCAAAATTGACCTCCTTCCTCCATTCCCCATCTTTTCCCATTTCACATTCCTAACCATCTGCAAGGCATCGCAGGCTTCAAAACTTTGATATGAAATGATATCATTTGTTCGCTCCAGTCTCGGAATGCTCGGAGGAGCCTTGCTCAGAGATGGCTTACTCAGATCGAGAACCTGCATCATACCCCTCGGCTGATCTCTTGCGCCTTGCTCTCGCGAGTTTGTCACCACGACCCATCGCGCCATTCATGGGAAGGCTAAGGAAGTATAAAAGGCGAGTCGTTTAGCGTTCTACCTTAGTATGTATCGCTTTCGAGTGCCTTTCTCTCTTGGAGTACGTACCAGAGCCCGAGGAGCGTTGCGGAGTCAGTTGTCCCAACACTGTCCGAGGAAATATACTCTTCCATCCATTTCATACCAAGTTCAAAGTATTCAAGTGTTAAGTGCCTTTATTAGCACCAAGATCCAGAACCGACGACGAACACGCCAACAAAAACTCCGATTTTCGCTGCCCGGAACCAGAAGAACCATGAGCCGCCGCACTCCAATCGAGGCCCAGAAAGTCGATGCGCCCCTGACTTGCTCAGCGACTTTCCTGGTTCTGACCATCAACGACACTGTTGAAGCCTCAAGAACTGTCCGCTCAACCCTTGCCGGCATCTCCAGCCTCGCAAAGAACGTCTCCATCCGCGACCTGAACGCCTCATTCGCTTGCACCGTAGGAATCGGTCGTTCGGCATGGGATCGTGTAATCAGGCTCCCTCATCCATCGGAGCTCCATCCCTTCCGCGAGGTGAAAGGTGCAAAACACACAGCCATCTCCACGCCAGGCGATCTGCTCTTCCACATCCGCTCTGAGCGACAAGATCTGAATTTCGAGTTCGAGCGTCAATTACTCGACAAATTAGGCGACGCCGTCAAAGTGGTGGATGAAACCACCGGATTCCGATATTTTGACGTCCGCGACCTTCTCGGCTTCGTTGACGGTACTGCGAACCCCGTTGGTCCTTCGGTTCCGGAATCGGTCCTCGTGGCCCAGGAAGATGAAGCATCGGCTGGTGGGAGCTACATCGTTGTGCAAAAGTATCTGCACGACTTAAAAGCCTGGCGTTCTCTGACGACGGAGAAACAAGAAGCCATCATTGGACGCACCAAGATCGATAACATGGAGCTTGAGGATGCTGCCGCCGATGCACAAAAAGCTCATAAAACGCTCGCAACGATCGAAGATGGAGACGGGAACGAGCACGAAATTCTGCGGGACAATATGCCGTTTGGAAGTCCTGGGAAAGGGGAGTTTGGAACGTATTTTATTGGGTATACGAGGAGGCTGTGGGTCTTGGAGAAGATGTTGGAGAGGATGTTTGTAGGCGTACCGGAGGGCTTATATGATCGGATACTGGACTATTCGACCCCGGTGACGGGATGTACCTTTTTCGCTCCGAGTGCGACGGTGTTGGCTGGGCTGGGTGATGACTGAGTGGGTGCGTCCCCATGATCCAATGCACGTACTAGATGGCAAACTCCCCCTTGTAGAAGTTTTGAAACGTCTAGTTCGTTTTAAATGAAATCCTTAACAAGCTTAGCTGTTTTATGATCATATTATTATACTTTTTAACTTTCTCCCTTCCTTAAATCGCTCCTATCTCGCCAAGCACCGGACTTGAGTCCCCCGCATCTCAAGTCGCGACATGTCGCAATCTGGCGCCGTCGTTGATATTTTGGGGTCCAAATACTCTTAGCTTCCAAGCTCTGGCTATGTACGCTCACCGGTCAGACTTTGTGCACCTACTGGGGTTTAGAACAGCGTACGTTTGATTAATAAGGTAGCACCTTGTCGCGCGATTATAGTGCGCTCACTAAAGTTGATTAAAAAATACAACTCCAAGCTCAATTACAACAAGACAAGCTAGAGTTGAACCGTATTAACAATATAGTGGGCCCCTGGCTAGGTGTGCAGCCGCTCCTCCCAGTAAGTTGTGTTGGTGTACCGAGCCTGACCTGTAGGTGTACACAGCATATGCAGGGTTTCATCGACTCTCCGCAGCTGCAAGAACGGATGTCCGAACCCCTTGTGAACGTGCTGATGTCTGGCTAGTTACTTATATCCAAGTCGCTTGACTGTCAAGACATTCTGCTCTTTGGCAGCACGCCAGAGTACAATCCATCAAAATGAGCCTACAAGCAATCTTCACTGCTTCCCCACGACAAAATGCAGCCGCAAGACTGGATAAAAGAGAGACTATAGACCCCAAACTTCTAGGCTACTACCGAGCGAACAATGGCTATTGTGAGTCGTTTTCTAGACCGCGTTGCGGCAGATAACCCCACTAATACTACACTAGGGGAAACTAAATTATGTGCGTGGGAAGGGGAGTCATACTACACATCAGTATCATACGCAGCTTGCGGATTGATAGTCACTGATTGCACTACTACATCTGCGACAGGAGTCCCTCTCCTCATGAGTGGGGAAAACCTAGTGTGGTGAGATTATTGGCATCCCCTGCGTGCCATTCCACTCTCGTTGTTACTTACTGTGATCCCAGCGCGGCAAACAGCCCATGTAACACAATATTCATCCACGCCACGTTCCTCGATGGGCCGGCGAAAGCTTCCGACCCGCCCCAAGCAACGTTTATCATGTGTAGCAATCCGACCTGGCCGCTTTCGGTGCACAATCTCTACCGAGCGACTACCCCAGCCAGCCCATCAATCCCTACGATCTCGCTTCCGACAATGACAACAACAACCACAACAACAACGAGCTCGATTCCATATTCTCCAACCTCATCTCCGTCAGGCTCACGCGCCGAGCCATCAAAAAGTACTAGTCCTGGGGTCATCGCAGCAGCAGTCCTTGCCGGTGTCATACTCCTCTTAGTCGCCGGGTTTCTGCTCTGGTATTTCAGATTCCGTCGCAGGAAGAACAAGGAAAAACAGGCACGGAATTATGTTGGCGAGGCTGAAATAATGCCAAAGGATGATTCACAGCCCTGCCCGGTGACTTCCTCGGCACAAATAGCACAACTTGATACAGCTCCGTACTCTGTACCAGAGGCTTATTCAAATCATATTCACGAATTGGGGGCGCACGATACGTATAATGGGGGCTATGGGGGCCATAGGAGCTAGCGCTGCCTTGGGTCACGGTACAGCTCTTCGTGATGGCGGGGATTTGGGGCGGCGTCTTGGAGATTGCTTCGGTGTGAAGACAATATGAACAAACATGACATTAGGCTCAAGGAACCTGACTGGATCTAGGGCGACCAACTACTGTCTGGGATCTACTTTGTCTTAATTCTTGGGTAATACCATCACCAGTATATTTATACTGCGGTTTCGATGTGTGAGTCCGATTAGGTCCTCGACATCAGATAATATCTCCCTCGTATGTCATGGGGCTATACTCCCAAGTATTCTTGGGGCATTATTTGTGGTAGAGCTTTGGGCTGGCGATGCGGAAACGAAGTATAGAATTTAATCCACGACGTCTACTCAAACAACCTTATGTCATGCACGTAGTAACTAATTGCCGCGCCGAAGCCTTTCGCAACTGCATCAATCGCAATATTCCGCCCAAATTTTCCGTTCGTAAGAACCTACGCTACTTCATAACACTAAGCAGAAATCTCGTAGTGACTAGTTGCTACTTTACAGAAACGCCATATCAGCCCACCGAGCGAGACCGAGCTTAGGTTCATCCCTTCTCACTCTCACATTCACCCCTCACCCATCTAAAATCCCCGTCTCTTTTAACTGTCTAAAAAGCTCCGGTTCCAAGAACTTGCTAATCGTCACATCCTCCGCGAGCCCCTTCCTCCTCCGCGTCTTCAACACAAAGTCTCTCGCTAACGCATGCGGAGCCGCCGGTTCCAGTGGACGGAGTTTGAGGTCCTTGTCTAGAGGGTCACCGGGCACGATCGACCAGCGGTCGAAGACGAGGGAGACGGTTGCTTGGCCTTGGGTGTGGATCTAGGGGTTGGGTTAGTTTTGTAGATATGGATATAGATATGGAGATGAATGGGGGAAGGGGGGAAGGTGAAGCTGGGAGCTGGGAAGTGTGTCTACGTACCCTTAAATCCGTCTCGAATCCAAAACTATCAATAACCGGAATCAATCCCCGGACGCTGTACAACGGCGTTCCCGCAATCGGACCATCTTGCAAGACGTGTCCTCGTCGCCTGCCAAGCACGGTATACAGACTGCTGACTGCATCGGCGGGACCGATCATGCTGCAGCTGTACACGGGCTCCATGAGCCTGGGACTCGCCATCAGGAAACTCGAATAGCAGGCTCGGCGCGCCGTCGGAATGATCTGGCCACCTCCACGGAAGATCGCTTCGTCAGCAAGGTTCACGTCCGTGATGCGGAACTTGGTATTTCGGATTGGTTCTTCGCAAAGCGGGCCCTCACGCGTTGCCCAGCTGAAGCCCTGGCGAATTGTATCGCGGACCTGTCTAAGGAGTTTTGTGTCGACGTCGGAGGGTAGGGTATCGTTTTGCAGGATATTCGGGCCCATGTCGTCGGGCCCGAAGGCCCAGATGTTGCGAGAGGCAAGCAGATCGTAGCCGTAGTTCTCCTCGAAGAATTTTCCGACCACACGAACAGGGTCTTTGATCCGGACTTTGCCGGCCTCGATGTCTTCCGCGATTCCGGGATCGAGAGGCTCCGCGATCATGGTAAGCTTGTTCTTCTTGTTGGGGGTAAGGGCGTAGCATTTTATTGCCGACATCTCGACAACGGTCTCACAGAAGCGCGTGACTGGGTCGGACACCTTGAGCTCCATGTCCGCGTATAGTCGTCGTAAGTCGTGGAGAACACAGTCCATGTATAGCTCTCCCGTGCCGAGGACAACGTGCTCGCCAGACTCTTCCACTTTCGTGGTGATGAGAGGGTAGGATTTGTTGATCTTCCGTAGGCCGTCCAGCATTTTGGGAAGTTCGGAAGGGTTGATGGGTTCCACTGCGACTTTGAAGACGGATTCAAAGAAGTGTCGGATTGGCCGGAAAATGTATGCCTCTTCGTCGTCAGGAAGTTTTTGAGTGATAACAGTCGCTGTTTTGACGATCGAATTGTCGACGCCACCGAGGAGAACCCAATTTCCGGCGGGAACACCGCTGGTCGGTACGTTGTACCGTGACTCGGCAATCCATGTGTCTGTTATTGTTGCCATAACCATGTCTTCTTCGTCTTCGAGAGTGTATCCTTCTCCCAGCACACGTACGGTTTGAGGGGCCTTTGCGGTCCCGCTCATGACTCGTCCCAGAGCGTTAAATGATTTTGCGTCGGTCGAGCTAAACAGTTTCGTAACGTGAATTATCAGAGGGCCATCCTGGTCGCATCTCAACATTGACTCTGCGGTCTTGCTGTCTAACGGTCCGGTGTAGAATCTTTCCAGCATTCGCCGCGCGCCTTCCTGTGGTGACGGGACGTGCTCTAATATCATGTCGACGAATCCAGTAGCAGGCCCAAAGTACTGTTCACACACTACTCGCATGAGCTCTCTCGCGTCTGCTTTGTATTGTGATGGTTTGAGGTGAATGCCCAACTCGGCCAGTGTCTCTTTGACAGCGGCTGGGCTTTTGCTGAGAGTGTGTGAGTAAAGCTTGTAAATAGGCTCTAGTATCCAGTGTACGAATGATCGCTTTGAGCCTTCTTCCACTCCCTTCCGAGTGAATTTACGACTCCGTGGGTTGTAGAAGACATCTCCCCACAATCGCATCGCGAAGGCCGGAACGTCGATGCTTTTGCTAACTTTTCCAAATCCAGGTCCTTTTCCAGATCCCGGGTAAAAATTGGCATACATCTGAGCGAATGACTTCAGGGTGAAACACCACCGCATGCTTGTGCAGGCGAAAGCGACATTCCCTTTCTCTGGGCTTATCCGCCTTTTCTCTCCCTGGCCTGGGATGGTGTCCTCGATGACGGTATTTACCTCCTCGATTACATGCTTGATCTTGAAGTAGGCGTCCTGAGGAGGAAGCTTTAGCTCCAGGATCAGCCGATCCAATTTGTTGACGACCAGCGTCAGTGGTAGGTCGTCCAGCACGGCGTGCTTGATTATTTGTTCCGTGTTCACTTGCACACCCTCGACAACGTCCACTACCAGAACAACGCCATCTACCAAACGCATCGACGCCGCGACCTCATCGACAAAATTTACGTGACCCGGGGTATCTAAGACGTTGAAAAGATGAGACTTCCGTGCACCGTTTTGAAGAACCAGAGACATAGGCGCGGCTTTTATGGAGAGACCGCGCTCGCGCTCGAGGAGATGCACATCCGTGTAGCGCAACTGCTCTTCCCTCTTACGACCTTTCTTCTTGTCTAACCGCTCCTGGATGTCGTGTGTCTCCATAACCAGCATATCCATAAATGCGGTCTTTCCATGATGCAAATGTCCAGCAATCGCAACATTCCGTATTTGGTCGGGGTAGTTCATCAAATCCGCGAGAAAGTCCCGCTTGAAGTGGACAGGGGGCAGATCCGCTTCCTGGACAGTGAACTTTTTCTGCACTACCGGCGCTATGATGGGCTGTGTCAGAGGTTGTGTATCTTCTTCCTGGACCAATATTTCTACGCCTGGCCCATAGACGTCCGACGCAGACGGATAGTACTGCTTGTCCTCGTGTAGGATCACAGCGTTCGACGGCCCTTCGTCGTCCAGTTCCATGAGCTGTTGTTCCGCGCCCTCATCTTGGGCTTCGCTCTGCGCCTCGTCATCGAGTCCGTAGGCGTCCGCGCCTTCGCCAGTGGATTCCGCATCGGAGCCGGAGTCGGCCTCGCCAATGAAGTTTCCAAACCTAAGGGGGAAATTAGACGTGCCAAACTGATGGCAAAGACCAAAAGAGCACTCACTCGTCGTATAGGTCATCCATGGTGGTGACAGATGGGAAATTGCAGCGGTCGAAGGTTGATGGTAGCGCAAGCTCGAAGCTATCCAAATATTTCGAGATGCTTGGCGCGAGCCGCCGGGGAAACGTCGGGAGAGCAGGGACCCAGTCATCACGTGCAGAAGGCGGTGAACGATGTCAAGGGGGCAGCCAATCATATTTCGACCGTGCGGACTTTCCCTCTCCGAGCATCCTCCGACCCCAGATTCTTTTCGGCGGCGTGGACGGACATATTTTGCTCGCGTGCTGTGTAGCAAGCTTCTAATCATTCCAATCCCTTCAACCCCGCTCTTGAAGCTTGAAACCTTGTCATCATGTCCTCTATCCCACCAGTCTACATCGTTTCGGCGGTCCGCACGCCAGTAGGCATGTTCCTGGGGTATGTTTTGAGCCCTGCATCGCGGGGCAAAAAGCACAAACTCACATTGAGAACAGCTCTCTTTCGAGTCTGACTGCCATTCAGCTTGGTTCCCATGCTATCAAAGGTGAGAGACTGCTCTAAATGAATAAAAATGCTGGATTGGACTAATTCTCCCCCGAGCTGCCGTCGAGCGTGCGGGCATCAAGCCCGAAGATGTTGAGGAAGTCTTCATGGGCAATGTGCTCTCCGCAAAGTGACTATCCCCCTCCACTTCACCTCCTTATTCTTTCCTAACGTATTTGCATAGTCTCGGACAAAACCCTGCCCGCCAATGTGCCATTGGCGCCGGTCTCCTCGAGTCGGTCGTCTGCACCACCGTCAACAAAGTCTGCGCTTCCTCCATCAAAGCCCTCATTATCGGCGCTCAAACAATCATAACTGGCAATGCCGACATTGTCGTCGCCGGAGGAACCGAGAGCATGTCCAACACCCCGCACTACCTCCCCAACATGCGGACGGGCGCCAAATTTGGCGACCAGTCGCTGGTGGACGGCGTGCTTAAGGACGGGCTCACAGACGCATACAAGAAAGAGCATATGGGCCTCCAGGGCGAAGAGTGCGCCGATGACCATGGCTTCAACCGCGAGAATCAGGACGACTACTGCATCCGGTCCTACAAGAAGGCGAACGAGGCCCAGGAGGCTGGCCACTTCAAGGAGGAAATCACCCCCGTTCAGATTTCTGGTGGCCGTGGCAAGCCCATGATCACCATTGACGCGGACGACGAGCCCAAGAACGTATGCACCTCACCGCTTTTCCTTATGTTTAATAATCCCCGTCTCATGTTTACTAATCTGTTTGCTGTGTAGTTCAACGAATCCAAAACCCGCACCCTCCGGCCCGTCTTCAAGCCCAAAGACGGCTCCGTCACCGCCGCAAACGCCTCCCCCCTCTCCGACGGCGCCGCAGCCCTCGTCCTGGTCTCCGAAGCCGCGCTCAAGAAACACAATCTCAAGCCCATGGCCAAAATCCTCGGCTGGGGCGATGCAGCGCAGAACCCCTCGAAATTCACTACTGCGCCTGCGCTCGCGATTCCCAAGGCGTTGAAGCATGCCAATATTGAGCAGGGTGCCGTCGATGCTTTCGAGATCAACGAGGCGTTCAGCGTCGTTGCGCTCGCGAATATGAAGCTTTTGGGGCTGACGGAGGACAAGGTCAATCTGCATGGTGGAGCAGTCGCTCTCGGTCACCCACTCGGAGCATCCGGGGCGAGGATCACGACAACGCTTTTGGGCGTGTTGAGGCAGAAGAAGGGAAAGATTGGCTGCGCGGGGATCTGTAATGGCGGTGGTGGCGCTTCCGCAATCGTTATCGAGTCGTTGCAGTAGATATGGATGCTGTTGGCGAAAATGAAATATGGGGAAGGTAATTAGTGGGATGGAAGATGGTATACATAGATTGTCTGCATCTGGTGCGTAAAAGCAATATACCTAATTGAGTCTGTATCTCGAGTGATAGAAGGAATGCAGGGATACCGTGCCTTACCGTGCTCAGAGTGTCTTGAATTATGCCTCGATCGCCTCCTCCTGCCGTCTCGGAAGATGGTTTGGAAACGGGATCGGCGCGTTGGTGTTGCGCTAGCGCAGGGTCTGGAGGTTGCCCGATTGGGCTTGTGATTGAGTGTGCGAGATGGTAAGGGATGGTAAGGGGGAAAGGAGGGGGAGGAAGGAGTGGGTTTTAGTGATGTGGAGTGGAGGAGCCGGTTTGGGGAAGTGGAGAGGTGGACACTAGAGAAGGTGGGTGAGTATTGCATTCAAGATGTAGGGGATGCTTGCTTGTGAATGTGGGAGCACGGTCTCAGCGGGGTTATGCAAAGTCGGGGATTTGAGAAAAGAGGGAAATGAAGTGATCGGAAGGAGAAAATGGCTGCGCAGGCTGGCTGTTGCCGGTTGAGGAGAGGGTATTGAGACAAGGCTTTGAGTGGTATCTCGAGGTAGGAGGACCCTTCGAAGCTGAGGATGCTACATTGGGATGCAAAGAGGAAAGCTGTCAAGTACGCGCGAGCGTAGTCTGCAGAATACGGAACAAAACAAGCCAGCTAACAAGTCGTCGAGCAAGCCATTGAATAAGCCATCGATTACAATATCAAGGAAGGAGGCCCCTTCGAAAGTGGATGAATGCTATACTGGGATGCGATGAAGAAGGCTGTGAAGTACCGGCAAGCTGACTGGTACGGAGGCGGCGAAGACAGGAGGCGGCGAAGATAGGGATTAGTCAAGCACATTGGATGTAACATCTAGGTACGTGGTCCTTCCGAAGGTGGGAGGGTGTTATATTGGGATGGGAAGAAGAAGGTTGTGTTGCACGGAGGCGGCGAAAATGGTGGATTCTCTAAGTAGGTCGCCCTTTCGAAGGTGGGAGAATGCTATATCGGGATTTGAAGAAGGCTGTGAAGGTCGCGCGAGCTAACTATACGGAGCCTGCAAAACAGGAACAAGACAGGTGCTTGATTATGATGCTAGGCAGGTGGCGCTTTGAAGAAGGGTACGGGCGATGTGCACTTGAGGTACATATCCGTACCAAGCGGCAGCATTCTCTGGCTGCGAATAATGGACTGTCGTTAGCCGGCAGATTTGTGTGATGCTCGCATAAAGAAACCGGTTCGTGTGTACGCTTCTGGAATATGTATGCGCCATAGTTGACGGAGTCCGGAGGTTCTTTGTTGGTTTCCTTGCTCATCTGAACCAGGGATGCATGATGCGGAGGTCGACATGTATGCCTTCTGCAAGAGGGGCGGCGCCACAAAAGACGGAGTTCGGTAGGAAGGAGAGTGTCTGGGGATGCATGATGCATAATGTGAAAACCTCCGGCTATGGCTGCTGACAGGTCGCACAGAGGTTACTAAGTCCGTAACACGAGGTTCTTTGGGGCATTGGACTGGTTGAAGAATTCCGGGAGGCTTGAGCCCTGGTGGTCTGTATTTGATATGTTAAGCAATAACGAAGTCCGGATACGCTCGGTGTGGGGCTCGTCTACGAGATTGGAATCATGTCTTGAGCCTGAGCAGCTTGGTATCAGTGTGCTGACAACTTGGAATCGAGGTTAAGAGTGAACACAAGCTCAAACGGGAGGAACATCTGAGAGAGTGATCGCACTTTAACGGGAACCTGTGCCACCATAATGCATAATCAGGCGAATTATGGTTCGGTGGTCATGCTCTGGGCCTCGGGAGGATCGGATTCATATGATCTTCGAAAGGTGAGCGTGTTTCGACATGGATGACTACCGGACACTCCAATTTACCTGCGCCGCGTCCGAGGAAACAGGGACGGCCCGAGTGCACTGCTCGTGTGGTATGTTCAGATTTAAGAGGTCCCTTTTTGTGATAGAAAGTCCGAAGTTGTACAAGATGTCCGCGGCCCCTATGCAAGGAAAATGTAGATGATCAGTGCAGTTTGCTAGGTGTAGTGAACTCAACGATTGCGTGTCTTATAAGTGACGCGTATTATTTCTTTGTTCTACACGACGGCCAGCGATAGCACACAAGATAAGGGCGTAGGAGGCATCTGGTGCTTCGGGGAGGCGATTGGATTTGGGTCGAAAGTTTCAGGTCGGTGGAAACATTAGACCTGGTTTACGAATAACCCGGAGCCAGTTCTTTTTGAGACTTGCTGTGTAAGCGCCGAGCATTGATTGGGCTTGTACGAGTGAAATATATGCCATTCTCGGCTAGACTATCCCGAAATTGATGACAAAGGCTGTGTGCCAAGTCATCTTAGTGAGTTTTGTGCCGCAACCGCAAATCAGCCCCGGCCAATCAGTGTGTTGAAACAACCTTATCCTTGACCCCCTCTGTTTCACGCAGCGCCGCGACCAACGCTCAACTCGTCGTTTCTTCCAGACCTGCCTCTCATCTGCAGGCGACAAAACAAAGCCAGGAACGCCCTTGCTAGATGTTCTATCCCAAGGATGACTGTTTCATGCACCACCATTCACATCTGACCAGCGGATGCCCAATTTTTTATGAAACTGACAGCCTGCGTGTCCCACAGAACTAGGCACATTGACCGCAGTAGCCAGGTGCCGGCCTTGCCTATGAGTGGCTTTTATGCGACTTTTGCTAAAAGGATTTTGGTGTTCTTCCCTGTGCCCCTCACTCAGACAGTGCGCGACCCCCGGTGGTAGTGTGGCGATGGTCCGGTTTTGAAACGGCCTTAATCGGGACGTGTCTATCAGCCGCCTGCTAGCTCCAGGTACAGACCCTTGATATCGAATCGTGCAGGAGGATGGTAGTCTTGCCGCAACGCACATGCCCCCTTGGCGGCCCGCTGGCCTCGATGTCTATATAGATGCCACACCCGTTTTCATGCATCTATTCCGATCCCTCATCAATCCGCGTATCGTTCTTCTTCACTTCTTCTTGTCGCTTCTTTCCCATTGCGTCTAGTACGCTTGTCACTCCTTTTCTATATTCGACATGTATCTCTCTACGTTCCTTTCTGCTGCCACCCTTTTTCAACTCTCCATAGCTGGCTATGTTCTCGAGGATGATTACATGAAAGATTTCTATGGAAACTTTGAGTTCTTCACTGATAAGGACCCAACCAATGGTGACTATCTATGGCTGCCATATATTTTCGGGAATTATACTAACATTCGTAGGGTTCGTTAAATTTGTTGACCAAGCCACTGCCGAGAGCACTGGTTTGATAAATGCTACCAGCTACGGTGCCAATTCCAACGCTGTATCCTGGGGTGTGGATACCACAAACAATAGCCCGAATGGCAGATCCAGCATCCGTCTCACCAGCAAGAAGTCGTATAACAATGGATTGGTAGTGTTGGATGTCGAGCATATGCCAACGGGGTGTGGAACATGGCCCGCCTTCTGGATGGTCGGGCCATCATGGCCTAAAAAGTGAGTACTATCTGCACGTAGATATAACAAGTACTAATTCTTATAGTGGAGAGATCGATATTCTTGAAGGTGTCAACGAGCAGGAAGCAAACGCCATGACACTGCACACCGGTCCGGGTTGTTCCATTGCCGCAGACTCTGGAGCATTTGCTGGAGAAATTGCGACCTCAAACTGCGACGTGAATGCTGCAAACCAGGACAAGAACGCAGGATGCTCCATCCACGCCTCCAACAAGAATACATACGGTGCCGGCTTAAACGCCAATAACGGAGGCGTCTATGCTACACTCTGGACGGACGAAGCCATCAGCATATACTTTTTCCCTCGTGGCTCAATTCCTGATGACGTTACTGGCGACTCTCCAAATCCTGCGGGTTGGGGAAAGCCGGCGGCCAAGTTTGCGGGCGATTGTCATATCCCGAGCATCTTCAAGAGCCAGCAAATTGTCTTTGATACCACTTTCTGTGGTGACTGGGCTGGCCAGGTCTGGGATTCCAGCTCTTGTGCTTCCAAGGCAGACACCTGCAATTCTTTTGTGCAGAACAACCCATCCGCGTTCAAAGAAGCTTATTGGACGATCAACGCTTTGAAGGTGTACCAGGACAACGGTCAAGGTCCCTCTCCTTCGAGCCCCGTCTCCTCCAGTCGTCCATCACCATCTGGTATCACACCCCCAGTCGTCTCGAGTATCAGTGCTCCGAATGGCACGGCGGTTCCTTCCATTGGCCAACCCAGCCTACCCTTCCCCGTTCCTACTACTTTGGAGACTTCGGCTCGATTCACCGGAGGGCGCCACACCAGGTCAAGGCACAGGTTCAGCAGCCAAACCTTAGCCTTTGACTCCGTCGTCCCCACTTTGCCAGCTGCTTCCGCTAGTGCCCCAATCCCATCGGTCAATGCCACCCTCCCTCTCGCCCCGAAGCCGACGATTACAGAGCAATTCAGCGTCACGTCTCTTGCCCCTGTGCCAACGATTACAGCATCCTACAGCGTCACCATTCCTTCCCCGTTGAGCAGCGGTGCGGATATCCCTACTGCTGTACCTGGTACACCCGGGTCCCCAGCTCGACCAAGCCAAGGCGGGAAAATGAGTGCCTTCAACTGGCCACACAAGAAACAGACTGGCGCCGGCTCCGCTGTTGTGTCGTCGGAGAAGGCTTCTGCGTCCGGAAAACCAGCAGCTGGTTCCTCGGCCGCAGCAAGTACTAGAACTCCGGTGGTAGCTTCCCCAGAAACCACTGTTGTTGAGACTGTCGTTGCTGTACCCACTAGGCCCGTTCCTATCGTCACCGAAGTCATCTCGTCGAAGGTCGTCCAGACTGTCTATGAGACCGTCCTTGTTACCGTCCCGTACCCAGGAGAGACACCTGCCCCGGCTGGTCGACGGGCGAGGCATGTGAGGGAGCATAAGAGGAGACATGGCGCTTACTAAATCGCCGATTGAAAACGTTTGACTTTCGGGGAGAAAAGGTCGAGAGGGTATTGGCGCTTTGGAGGACAACATATATACCCATTTCTTGTGCATACATATTGGTACACTTTGGTTTGGCTTTTTGCATTTTGGGGCTTTGGAAATATACACATGGGCTTGATGGTTATTGTGTTTAGGGGTTCAAAGGGTGGATTGGACAGTGAGCAATATCATGCGTTGTCGCTGTCAATTTGATGTTCTCTTTTTTGGTGATTGTTTGCTGAGACTGACTTGCTGCGTGTATGGACGATATTACTGGCGAGTGCGGGACGAGGCTAGGAAGTTAGCTTTGGAAACCGGCATCGCCTTCTTTGCCTGACGAGGCTGGAATTCTGGAGTCGCACGCTAGTCCCAATTGGGCAGAAATGTGAACCCCACCAGCTCCCCCAACCGGTCCAGGGAAAGAGCACGGAAGGTGGAAAGTATGGTATTTTACCATTGCTTCTCACAAAGCAAAATTTCTCTTCCTATATCTTTTGTCTTGTGGATTATGTCTTCGTTCTGCGGAAGGTGGATGAGGCTGATTTGGGCGGGCTCGCATTGCTTTTTCCTGCTGTCAGCCCCGCGCTTGCACAGCTGAGCCGGTGGAGGCTGAGTCCTCAACCTCGTTGGCACCCAGGAGGCCTTAGCTAGGTTAAATGGAGCGACAAGTACAAACCAACCCGTTGCGTTCGTTGTTGCTCATTTAGTTCCACAATGGATCCGCTCAGCGTAACGGCATCCATTGTGGGTATTCTCGCTGCCGCTGGCAAGATCGCCGAATCGCTCCGGGTCGTGATATCCACCGCCAAAGAGGCTCCCTGGGTCATCACAGCCTTGCTCGCCGAGGTCAATGATGTTCACGCGGTAGTTTCTTCTTTACAGACACTTCTTTCGGACCTCCAATCCGCGCCGCCGCGTCGAGCCGCGTTAATTCAGCTGGATCGGCTCATTGCGACTCTAACGGACACGGTACTGACTTTCTCGGAGCTGGAGGCGATTGTAACTCCATTAGCAGTCACCAAAGGGCAAAAGTTCCCGCTGAGGACTCGCCTGAAATGGACGCGCGTTGAAGGCAATTGCTCGAAGATTGTGGAGAAGCTACAACGGCACAAGTCATCAATTTCACTGATGCTTAATATTTTCCAATGGTACGCTCAGGAGCGCGAAGAGGACTAAAATATGAGCTTACAGCCTCAATAGCAGTACAGATGCAGAAGCCGCTCGATCACAAGAAACCCTGGAGCTGCTTGTTGAACAATTGCTCGAGAGTAACAAGACACTGTGCAAGCGGCTGAATAACTTGGAAGACACTTTCGATGCCCGAAGTACAATAAGAGTCCGGTCGGACGGCCAAAGCATCTTCACCCAAGAAGACAATGCAACGATCACAACAGCCCGGTCGGCGAATGGAAACCAAACCTCAATTCTTGAGGCCATCAAGGTTCGCTTTGCTTTTGACGAAGATTTGCAGTCGTCTCGTGTCTACAGCAGAATACGAGATAGCTGCTGCGACCGCTCTTTCGTCAGTTCCGCGATCAGAACGCACGCTTGGTCCGTCTTTTCAGGGCTATCTCTGGCCGACATATCCATTATCTCTGTCGTGGCATTGCCTCTCTATCGGGAAGATGTGAGAAACCAGGATTATTACGTATTTGGTGACAACAGAGCCGCCGACCCGGGGGAGCCCACCGGAATATGGACGAATAGTCAATCACTGGTTCAGGTTGAGCACTCAGGCGACTTGGAGGAGTCCTTGTCCAGGCTTACTATGGGGAACGCCGTCCATGAGCTGGAGGAACAGTCGGTGGTTGATGGGAGCCCAGTTCAGTCACCAGAAACGAATACACTGAGCGATTTCGCCCTCCTGTCCTGCCCCGACGTAAAAGAAGCGGTACGATCGTCACAAGATTATTCGTACCTCCCTGTCGCGCCTCAAGATGATGATGGTTACTCTTCAAACAGCCGCGCCAGCACACCCACCAACACGGAATCTGCAAATGAACTCTCAACAAACACCAGCCTAAGTGGTGATCGCCCCGAGAGCTCGGTTCATTCTTCCGAAACCTATATTGACAGTGAGAAGAATCATGATGAAACCAAATCAAGAATCACCTATGAGGGAGGCATTTATCCCTGCAAAGGCTGTGGAGAGCTCTTGGAAGAAGGCAAAGCCTTTGAACTCGGTAAGCTCATCATGTGATTAATGTCATGAGCTTTGGCTAACTATATCTGTTACTGTAGCTGGAAACAAATGGCACATCGAATGTTTTCGATGTGATACTTGCGGAACTATGCTCGACAGTGACGCAAATCTCTTACTTTTGGGCGACGGAAGTCTCATTTGCAACAATTGCACCTACTCCTGCAATTCTTGCGGGAACAAGATTGAAGAACTTGCTATTCTTACTGGCGACCAGGCGTTTTGCGCAGATTGCTTTAGGTGTCGAAATTGCAAGACGAAGATCGAGAATCTACGTTACGCGCGAACTAGTCAGGGCATCTTCTGCATGCGGTGTCACGAGAGCTTGCTGGCTCGCCGACGAAGGAAAGAAAGAGAGATAAAAGAAAAGGCTGCGCGGGAGAAAGAAGCTTTGTCATCTGAAGGAAGCACTTCTCTTCCACCTCCTGGAATCCAATATATTCCACCAGACAAGGGGGAATCTTCCGCTCATCCTTTGGCCGCAGATACACCGCTCGCGGCACCTGAAACAAACACCAAAGACCCATCTCGTTGCAAAACGTGCGACTCAAAAATAGAGATCGGTTCATGGTGCTGGAATTGCCAAATCCCGGATCCACTATTTCCACCGAAGAGGTCCACAAGTTTACGTCCAACATCATATTCATAGCGCTCCAAGTTGTAATATAGAATTTATTGTGTTTCCCAACTCTTTAATTCTATCAATATTTTCTACGATACCCCGCTCTGCACCATTTTTCTATTGTACACTACCATGGCTAGCATTCACTGCGGCGCGATTTCCACTCAATGAGTGGTTTTTTTTTCTTGGCACGTAAACACCCACTTAATGAGCGGAATTTTCACCACTCAATAATTAGGTCTTCCAGTTATTAACTGGGTATTTTGCCGATTTTTCCACTCATGGAATGGCCTGAGTGGGAATCAAACCGCAGTGTTTCAAGTACCTAGGTACGTCACTGTCTACCTACATGTCTGCCCGACTTCTGAGAACGGAATTTGCCATTTGGAATGTCCCGAAACTGAGTCTGCTCCACGCATCTTTTTCCCGATCTAGAATTGGCGAAGGTGATGAAAGCGCCGTGAATCTCCATAGATATCGCGGTAGAGACACACATCGGGCACCACTCCCAGAGTTTTGCAAGTGTCCCAGAACCGGATCCAGTGGCCCAGCATATCGAAGTCAAGGTATTCATTTTAGCCCTTGGTATGGAAACAGTGTCGAGGCAGAGAAATTCATTCAACCGTGCGTCTACTATTCCAAACAAATTGTCTAACTCTTGACATACGCAATTCAGTTTACTATACATCTAGTAAATCGGACAGACATATACGCGGCATGGAAGGATTTGGATTCATTTTCGAAGACTCGAGTCAAGAATGATCATGCGGTGTCTGTCGCAGATGCATGAGGGGATACGAAATTCGTTTTTGGTCGGTCGGTGCGACATACAAAACTTTGTTGAGAAGACATATCGAGTAGTCTCTAGAGTCTAGGAGAAAGAAATGCTGCACATTTAGAGTTAGCCTACTGATTTTGAAGTCCAAGTTTGCTATATGATTATTCGCACAAGTTCTTCTCTCCACAAGACAGCCCTGTTTTGTTTTTCCTTTTTGTTCTTCTAGGCCCGCATCACGTATGCTAAACTTCCGGGTTCTGGAGACTCGCATGCTACTCAGTCATCCATTCTGTTTTGTTCAAAAAGTTCGGTTGGCTGACTGCAGCATAGGGGTATCTTGACGGAACAAGGCCCCCCATTTGATTAGTGATCCGCGTCAGACACCGAAACTCGCCCTCGGCAACCAACATCAAAAGTCTTGGACTATCTTTCACAGCCGCTGCCTGGAGCACATTCGGGTCCGAAAGTGTAGTGGTGAGGTGGTATATAAGCATGAATCTTTCGCATCGTTATATTCCAGCCTCGTTTTCTGCATCCAACATCACTTCACCCGCGCCCCCAGAACGATGAACCATGGCCTCTCCGGTGGATAGAGACATCGACCCCATATTCTCAAAACTAGCTCCTCACATCTCCCTCTACTCTCCCCCCAACCCTGCACCAGGCGAACTCATCATCCTCTGCACCTGGCTCGGAGCAGCCAAAAAGCACATACTAAAATACGTCCGCGAATACCGCAACATCGCTCCTCGCGCAAGAATCCTCCTCATCGAGTCCTCCGTCTTCATCATCGCCTCTCCGTACAACAGCCAGCGTAAAGCCATCCAACCCGCCGCACACATTGTCCGTGCTGTTCTCGACGAATGCGGAGCTCCATGTATTGCATCCAATAGAAGTTCGACCGCAAAGCCGAATTCAATTGACCTAAAGCCCAATATCATGATACACACATTCTCGAACGGCGGCACAAACTCCGCAACACATCTCCTCATCGTCCTCCACCACGATCTCAGCTCTCCCCTCCCCGTCATCGGAATCATATGCGACAGCGGGCCAGCGCGCGGCACATACCGAAAGTCATTCCAGTCTATGCTTCTCTCCTTACCCAAGAGCCTCTTCTGGCGCATCGTCGGACCCATTATCGTCTCTTTCGTCATCAACGTGCTCTTCGGGTCTCAATTCATCGGGTGGGAGAAACCGGAGCGGCTTTATCGGCGGACGTTGTTGGATGGGAGGGTTGTGGATTGTCGGAGGATTTGCTATGTTTTTTCAAAGAAGGATGATCATGTGGATTGGGAGGATGTGACGAGCCATGCGGAGGAAGCGAGGGGGAAGGGGTGGGAGGTGAGGGAGGTGGAGTGTAGGGATACCGAGCATTGTAATCATATACAGAAGTATAGGATGGAGTATTTTGAGGCTGTGAGGAGGGTGTGGGAAGGTGGAGTGCTGGAGGGTGGATCGGAGGGCCACAAGAGTGACAGTATGCAAATTTAGAGGGGAGTTGGACAGAAGGAAACTCATAGTATCCATTGTTTCAGTGTGGTCAACAGGAAGTACTACGATTCGTAAATACGATACGATACGATCACGTGCATCGTACAAAAGTAGTGAGCCCTCCGGTCGTAGCGTACCACATCCTTCAATCGTAGTAGGAGTGATACATCTTGGCACACATCTTGGCAGGTTAGTAGTGAATGTTCTACCAGCGCTATAAATCTAGTCGTATTACTACTGAAAGCTTGGCAAGCGTATCGTATCGGAGCCCCCCTCTCCTCCATTCGTAATCGTATAAAAGTAGCAGGATTGTGAATCGTAGCCTGGTCGGAAGAGGCGAATCGTATCGTACTACTTCCGATTGACCACGCTGCATTGTTTACGCATTGGAAGGACGCGGTATGCTCTTGCAGAAGAGGAGTTGACCCACATGCTGGTCTCCTGCTCGTCTTTCTGATATTCAGAGCTCTCGAGAAGGTGTGTTCGCATGGGTGCTCCTCGCCAATTTGAGTCCACATCCCTGCGAACGCACTTATCTTTAGTCCCGAGGAGCACTAAGTAAGAACCAACAACCTGATTAGTCCATTACAGAATACCCACTTCTTTTCTCGCCGCTATCCCCAAACACCCGCAGCGAACCACAATGGCAAGGACACTGGGACTTTGCCTGCCAAATTGAATATCCAAGATTTCCGCATGAACATCCTAATCGGAAAACACTAAGATTCTCCATAGAGTATCTAGTGTAGAATTTTGAAGATTCCATGACTCTTGAGAACAATTAGTTTTGAAGAACCCACACTTCCTCAACAGACAAGCAGTTCACACCAAGCATCTCGCGTGTCCCGAATGATTTTACAGCTCGACACATATCGCCATCTCTTTCCTTTTAGACGAACCCATTCGTGAGATCCCTGGTTTTTTCAGTCAAGGAGTGGTAACGAGAGCTGTTTTCGGCGCTGGATTCTGATGCCGGTCATGTTGTATGTCTGTTGGCATTTCTGACACTTTGATTCTGCGGACCAAACGGGGGAAATGACTTCTGGAAGTATGTCGCCCAGAATTCATTATCTGTGTTCCAACAGCTTTTGGATGTCGAGAATCTGGGCTAAACCGCATGGTCAATGGCCATATTCGATTTCCGAAGAGAGACAAGGGCACATCATCCTCTTTGCCGTAGCTTCTTAAACGCCAAAGCTCATGTGCCAATGATTTGATCGCAATCCCCAGGATTCCAAGTCCAATCAACCATGATAGATTTTTTTGATTTTTTTTGGAAAGGGGAGAATCCTGGCCACGCAGTATGAGATAGCTCATTTGCGGTTTCAGAGAGAGACAAGAACGCATCGCTCCCGTTTCAAACGTCTCTTAAACCCCCAGAGGCCGTAAATCCAATCATATGATCTCAAGGCCCGCGACCCCGAAACCACATACGATCTTTGGTGGTCGAGTTTTGGAGGGGAAGTCGACAAAGTTCATATTCAGCGAGCGACGTTCGTTTCGTACCAACTTCCACAATCCGAGAAATCATGATCTCGACTGGGGGATGTTTCAGTGCCGCGAAAAAAACAGGATAGTGCATCGCGCATCTCAAAGTCCGCCGGTACTCCACAAACATGCGTCGGGTCTCGAAAATTTGGAAGGATAAGGAAGACGACGGAACTCCATCAAGCGACTACCAGATACTTTTAGAGAAGAGAAACACCATTCTGGCGCATCGAAGATCTTTCAATCCAACAGGCCGACAAACTTGTTTCAGGTTCAGAGAGGTCTGTTTCAGTCATAATATCTCCCGTTCAATGTTTCCGCAGTAGTCCGAGAGAATCGCATTAAGTGACTTACAATCACTTGGAAGCCCTCACGGAAGACATCTTGCTCATCCCGGTGGCTTTAAGAACCAGGAAAGATGCAGGAGACATTCCTTACATATGCCACGGCAGACATTGGATGATCCGGTCCGGGACAAGGAAGCGCGCCGGAGACATGCTCATTTTCCATCGTTTTTTTTTCAGCGGCGGGAAGAACGCCACATTTTGTAGTCGCAGAGGTGTTTCCGTCATGCCAGTCGATAAAAGTGAGTCTGAAGGTCGAAAGAGAGTGCCGGACGCGCTCGCGGGAGGCATGGGGTCCGTGTGTTCGACTTATGGTTTCCGACCACAGGAAGAACACCACATGCAGAGATTGCTGTTTATGTTTTGTCATACAAACTGGTAAAGTCACCTTTTTAAGGCCTAAAGACAGAGTGCCGAACACGCCCCACA
This sequence comes from Clohesyomyces aquaticus, assembly GCA_002105025.1. Classification (NCBI taxonomy): domain Eukaryota; kingdom Fungi; phylum Ascomycota; class Dothideomycetes; order Pleosporales; family Lindgomycetaceae; genus Clohesyomyces; species Clohesyomyces aquaticus. The sequence continues at coordinate 113,855 of MCFA01000103.1, read as the reverse complement.
GGAGACATAATGTTCTAGTTCTGGGATTTTGATTTCCAACGGCAGGAAGAAGACGACATTCACAGCTCGGGATGAACCTTCTGCCATGCGAAAAGGTCCAACCAGTTTTTCTAGGCCAAAATAGAGAGTGCCGAAAGCAGTCATGTATCTCTCCGCATCGCATTTTAGCAGTCTCTCAAATTTGGTATCCACAATTCGGGTGGAGCTGCGAGATCCACATGGCGCTATTGTAGATAAAATGTATTTCCACGGCGGGAACAATGCCATGGCGGGCTCCGACTACTGACTGGAGTGTCCGTCTGTGAGATATTGTCCATAGAAGGCGAGAGAAGCGACACAGCGTTCCCAGAAGATGTTTTCGTTTTGTTGCAAGTCAGTGATACGAAGAGCATTGATAGGGTACTCTAAGCGGACGGACGAACCCCGGAACATCAAGGTCTGCTTGCTGAATTGTAATTTTGATGGGCTCGAGTGGATTATGCCACGATGTATTCGTATGAGTGGTCTTTGTGACATAGAACGCTGTTTTCCGGTGCCAGCGAGGATTCCAAGCATGTATGGATGCTGTGCAAGTTTTCAGTCGAGAAGAAATTGAGCCCAGTCATCGCACGGATTTTGGATTTTTTTCTTCCTCGGAGCACTCTCTATGGAATGGATTCGAAGCCCGGATTCCGGAAAGCCCAGAAGATGTAGGCAGTCAGAGAAGGCTGGATAGTCTTAATGGCTTGCTTGGGATGGGTTCATAGACCGAGGCCGGTGGAGGACCATCCGCGTTTAGTGTCAAAGATTTGTAGACCAGCAAAGGAGCCAGGCGCATTCTGCTGATGGAATGCTGCTTTAGTACTCGGAGTTTCCTAGAGAAGCAAGAACGACAGGGGACGTATCCATGCTTTTAAAGTCTTTGCTTTCTCGAGTTCCGCGAACCGCAACTGGGCATAGCTATCTGCCTCATGGTTTTGTGTCATCGAGGGAAGACGGGGAACCCACTCCATGAACACAAACCTCGAGAATTATGATTCTCCAATACAACCAAGGCCATCGCCGTCTACACATCATCTTTTGCACTCTCCGGATTTTCGAGGGATGCAGAGAATGAAACTAAGGAAGCGAGAAGTCAATATTCGGGCTCTATTAACGTTTTTAGAACTCCACACGTGGAGGAAAGACATATAAAAGTTCTAGATAAGCCTTGTTTCCCATTTCCTAGACTAGGTATCGAGAGGAAAGGCGGGAGGGTGTTTCCATGTGCCGGTACGAGCTTTCTTTTCGAGTTCTGCACACACAGGGAGGACATGAAAATGTCCTTCACTGCCTTTTTTCGATGTCTGGAACGACAGCACGCTTCCATGGACGTATCGAAGTTTGGATTTTTTGAAGCCACGCGGAGGACGCAGGACATTCTGATATCGCTCGCCCGTTTCCAACCAAGGTCCCGTATCGTCGGGAGGAGAGAAGGGCGACAGGCGGACTCTATAAGGAAGCTATTTTCGAGTTTTGGAGTCACAGCGAAGGAAAGAAGACATCCTTCCCGTCCTATTTCCCTTTTGTCCCTACCTCTAATCGTCCTAGAGGGCGAAGACATCGACAAGCCCACATACTTCTTGTCGACGATTTATAGTCTTTCCCAGAAACAAAGACATCAAGAAGCCACAACTGAGCTTTGTACACTCATATGACCACCGAGGCTCACAACGGGTGCCGGAGTCCATCAAGAAGAGTCCGTGCGTGTTTAGTTTCCCATAGTTAAGGAGAACAAAACATTACATCTGTCCGCTTGCATTTTAACAGACTAGATGTCGCGAGAAAGAAAGTCGGCGGATGGAATCACTGTGCTAACGGTATGTAGCTTTTTCGGGAGTTTCGCAGTGGAGAGAAACAGACATGCCAATAATGCATGTTGGTTTCCATATAATCGAATGTATCGATCAGGAAAGACCAGGAAAACCCCCATGCGACACAAAGAGGGCACATTTTTAGATCCACAGAAAGGCCAGAACATAAGCACTATTATCCTCTCTTTTTGTAATCTAGATGATCATGGAGGAGACGCCGGGAAGACAGGTGCCGCCGTTCTGAAATCGTGTCTATTTTTATTTGGAGGGCCGCCGTGGAATTCGATCATCGACGTCGGCTAAGTTCATTTTCAAGGGTCCGTATCCTAGGAGGAGGAAGACCAGCAAGCAGGAACCATGCATCATATATCTGAAGTGTTTTAGTCCAGGGGAGAACTCCATGTAACATAAGTTCTTTTCATTTTGGCAGTCTAGAGCACTGAAAGGAGGCTAAAGCCAAAGAACTCCATGATAGCGTGTCAAAGGGTTTTTGACTTCTAGCCAGATATTAGGGCATGGTGGAGTATGACAAGGGTTTCCAGTCCGCGGTCGAAACCATGTTCCGTGTATCGATTTTGAGTCCAGGAGAAACACTCCATGTCTCTCTCCCCATACAAGCTCAACAGATCAAGTCATCTCAAGGATGAAAATTGCCAAAGAACCCCATTTCAATGTCGACAAAGGATTCTAGAGTTCCGCACAGAAACCAGAACATCAGCGACATGTTGTATTTCTTGTTTTTAGTGAGCGGTAGGAGCCATGCCTCCCATCCCCAACTGTTTCGATTCCAGGGAAAGCACTCCATACGAAGACTACATCGATATTTTCAACAGTCCAAGGTGGTTGGAACCATACCCTACACTCCCACCAGGTCCGCCTCCAGGGGAACAACGTCATGTGATACTGATGCTGATCTTCTTAACAGTCCAAGGTGTCGGAAGGAGAAAGGCCCGGAGAACTCCATGTAGTCCTCGGTGCAGATGTTTATAGTTTCACCCGGAAACCAGGAGATGGTACGTTGAAAACATGAATTCTATAGCACGGCCAGAGTCGTGTTTATTGAGATGGAGACGACCAGAGGCTCGGCCAGCCATGTATGACGTTCTCGAGCGATTTCAGATGTAGGGCACGAGTCTCAGAGGTCCCACATACACGCGGTATTTGTTAGGTTTATTCGCTCTCATCGTAACCGTATTGAAGTTATTTAGTCGTACAAGATGCCAGAAGAGGTCCATATTTGATGGGTGGCTGATGTTTCGGATTTCCACGATGCTAGAAGGAACCATGCAGGCGTTAGCGCATGTCCTCGGTCTTCCACGGTGCCAGAAAAGACCCATAGATAGGTACCAGGAAGATTTCGGGGTTTCACCACGCCCAGCAAAGATCTATCGCCGTGCGCTAGGACTCGTTTTGTTGTCCTCAGTAGCGGCCACGATCTATGCTTCCGGTCGCCCGAGATTTCGAGTGTCCACGGTGCCAGAAAATATCCATGTTCCTTTTCGAGACATCATTTCCACTTTCCACGGTACCAGCAAACACCCATGGACCTCCTTAGAACATCGTTTCGTTTTCGTTTTCCACGGCGCCAGACAGAATTCATGATCGCCTACTCTGGCAATTCTAGTTGTCCACGGCATCGAGAAAGAATCCATGACCAAATTTCACGAACACTTTTCGTTGTGTTGCATGCCTCGATCCATTTATGGGAGTTTGGTGTTCCACAGTGCCAGAAAGGAATCCGTCGTTGATGTTCTGATAGACTTTGGTTTCCCAGGCCATGCCACTGATATGCGCCCAGTTTTAGAAATTTCGGTCGTCCACGGTATCAAAAAACAACCATGGTATGTTTGACTTTCACTTTCCGCAAGGCTGAACAGAACCCATGTTCTAGCTTCCTCACGTATTTAGCTCCCCATAGAACCAGAAAAACCAGCGATCCATCGTAAGAGTCGTGGGACGTTTTTATTTCTCCACACCGAAGGACAGGAGAGCCCCAAGGCTGAAGACGAGAACAGTGAAGAGGAACGGAGAGAGGGGTTGGTGACGGAGCGGGGTGTTTATATAGATTGAGGGGCGAGACAAAGATGAGAAGAGTAATAATGCACTCAGAGCGAAGGGGAATGTCACACAGATCAGAAAGTTAAACTTGATTTGTTATCCACATCTCATTCGCACACTCGCTCATCTAAGTCCTATATGCACGCACTTCCTTAGTTCCATCTCCGGTAGTGTGCACCATCACCGCACCTTCTAGCATCGTCCACATCATCCATATCCCCAAATCGAAAACTTACCCACCTACCCCTCCCTCCACCCACAAGTTCTAAAAGCAAAATGACTCAATATCTACGCCCGACGCCAAACGCACACAAAAGACCCAATGCATATTCCAACAGAACCAAAACAGAGAACCCGATATTCTCTCTATCTCCAAACATATTTCTTTATTTTGTCTTCGCCAGGTCCTAATTGGAATGCATTTTCTTGACCTGATTGACGCCCTCATACACCGCCCTATCAATCGCCGCCGCCACGGTAAGCGTTCCGCCAATGACAGCGCACAGCCCGACGAGGAAACCTGAGAAGGACTTGTCCCGCACTTCGCGGTTGATGACCTTCATCGGAGAAATATCCTGTTCTTCATTAGAATCCACATCTTGTAAGCCGAGGGGGAAATGGGTTGACTTACATAAGAAAAGAAAACCCCCGGAATGCCTCCCCTCGCATGAATCCTCTCCTTATGTCCAGCCTCTTCATCCGAGCCTCCGGCTAAACTGCGTTTATGGCTCGTAACGCTATATTGATGAGTCTCAATACTCCCCTTATAATTCCCGTCGATCTTTGCGCCGATAGTGTCGGTGTACTTGCTCGACATGGGTTGTTGTTTTTCCCAACCAAGCGGCAGATAAGCCGTTGACACCACCTTAACAAAGTACATAAAATTGTACGCCTTCTCATCCGTATGCTGATCCGTCCCATCGAGCGGATTAATATGATGATTCGTCCAACCCCCGGGTCCGGACGCCGCATGACTCTTCATCATCTTCTCCACCACATCATCGCTCAACTGTGGTCCGAAGCGCAGATGATGGATCTTATGCGTAAACGTATGGCCGCCCTCATCCTTGAAATAGTTCTCCAGATCATGCACATGCAGATTCCCGTTCGAGAAACTCTTCCCGGGGGCGATATGGAAGTTTCCAATGACCTTGTTGACGCGGATTCCGCCTTCGAGACGACAACCTTCTTTGCGTTGTTCGTCGAGGTGTTCGGCGTAGTGTTCGCGTTCGCATTGTTCGACACCCTCGCCACGGCCGAAGGACCAGGAGATCGAGGCGTAGGCTTCGCGGACTTCGTCGCACGTGTTGCAGCAGCCAGGTTTGGTGCCCGCGGGGGGTGGGGGAGCGCCGTAGCATTCGCCACAGTAGTCGGGGGCGAGGTGGACGGCGTCGTCTTTGTGGCTGTGGCTCGCGTTAGCTGGTGTGTCGATAATCTAACAGCACACCAGGAGGGTATGGGTATTGGAAGACGTACAGTTCCAGAGCCTTGGACTCAATGACGGTGCTTCCCTCGTTCTCAGGCCGCAGGCGCACTTTATTGATTCCGTGCATGACGCCCATCTGTATCTCGCCAGAGACGTCCATGACATCGAGAGTCAGGAGTTCGCAGGGCACGCGGGGAAACGTGATGTTCATGGAAATCTCCATTTTCTCTCCTGTTCAGCACACTGTCAGCATTCGACTTAACACGCATATCCACTGAGTCCATAACACCACCAATCCTCGTAGACCAGTTCCGCGCTCCAGCCTCGCCAGATCAATGGAGTGTACCAACCTCTACCCTTATCCACCACCAATTCTGGCCGCACGACCACCCTCCTATAATCCGCCCACTCGCCCCACGTCAACCAAAAGATAACCAGCAGACTCGTCAACGTCACGATACCACCACTCGTAGTCCGGATTCGCGCATCCTCGACCGTCTTCGTGAAGGCATCGAGCCTCGTGAACCGGGACTTGGCCATTGTGGTTCTCCAGACCACTCAATCAAGTGCTCGAATAAACTCTGAGGCGGTCGGGATTGCAGGTGGAGGGAGGTATGGCTACGGGAAGAGGTGCTAGGAGCTTCCGTCGAGGGTGTGAGGTTGTACGGGAAAGTTTCGGGGGACGACCACGAGGCAATTGCAAGCTCCAGCGGGGTGCAATTCCGGACAGAGGGGACAGGTACAGAAGTTTAAAAGAGTGAGAGTGCACGCGCAGTGCTAAGGATTCTGTATCATGGTACAGCAGAAAGGGAAGACTAGAGGAAACGTGGTTGCGTGGTTGCGTGGCGAAGGCAATTATGGGTTTGGCTGAATAAAGGACAGCTATGCGATCAGATTGCTAGCCCCAGATACATGCATAGAAGAATTGCGCTAGTGCATATGCGGTAGGGCGGATTGAGGGTCTTGGCGGCACGTGCGTCGCCCTTCACCTCGCGCCCGGCTATTCTCCGATATTTCTACATCATTGAGGAGAGAATTTAGGGATATTATGGTGATTCAACGGCAATCACTTTGCGAAGCTTCATGCATCATGTAATGTATTCCATAAACCAGGTATCTCAATAGTCTCCTAATATCTACCATAACTAACCTTCATTAATTCCTAAACGCCTTTCCAAGCCTTATTATACACCGTCCATGCCGTACATCTCAGTGCGACTTTCGCTGCGCGTTTGCGAGTGCACTGTTGAGAGCCGCTGTGATATCAACATGGAACAAAGGCCTATTCAGCCCCTGTACCACAGCAACCTTGGCTGGTCTCGACCCAATAGTCCCATATGCCTTGGACGTACTGATCTGTTTGTCCAGCGAGTCAACCTCCGAGTCAGGCAGCGAGGAACCCTCCTCGATATCGTCCGCAACCGTAGCAGAGCCACGGCGGATAGCGGCTTCTCGTCTAGCTCTCTTATTCTGCTTTGCCTCGGCTTCCGCGGCAGCGCTGTAGCTACCACCGATTTCGGCGACGCTGAAGATGGGTTTCCATCTGTGGACGCCGGAATCTTCGGGTTCGGGGGTGTAGTATCCGAATCCGGCGGCAGCGAGGGCACGCTTCGTCCAGCGATTGTTGATGCAGCAGAAATGCCAGTCCACGGTGTCGGGTGCAGCATATCGATCGAGTTGATTGCGGACGTCAATGAGATTCTGGACCGAGGTGATATCAACATTGTTGACGGAAGAGAAATCGAGGATGATTGCCTTCAATGTTGGACGATGATCGGTCGGGTCAACCTCCTTTCCGCGACGTGGGCCAGGATCATTCCATGGCCGATCCTATTCCTGTTAGTACAGCAATACGAGAGCTGAGACAGTTTCGAGCATGACTTACCCCTGGCTTGCCATACGTAGCGGGATTCGTGCGGCGAGTTTTCTTGAAGATCGTCGCTACCAGCTCGTCGAGATAGTGGTTTGCATTGGGATAGTTGAAGCCTTCCGAGAAGCGGTAGATGAATACGCCTGGGTAAGGATCCTCTAGGTCAATTTGGGGGTTGGAGCCGTCATGATGGTCGATGGGCAGGAACACATTCCTGACCGAGCTCTCTCCCTCCACAGGATTCTTGCGCGGAGGCGCGTCTCCACCTGCCTCCTTGCCTTCATCCGAGCGGTCGAGCAAATGGTCGCCAACGACGGAATGGATCTTGGCCCGGCCGAGGAAACGACCTTGGGCCTTGAAAGCTCGGAATAGGAACATCGCTGCCGACATGCAGACAGTGGCGTAGATCCCGTTTTCGATGCTGCTGAAAACAGTAACGATTACTCCAGTGAAGAAGATGGGTACTTCGAGAGGCGATATCCTCCAGAATTGGTAAACAGTATTTGGCGGGGTGATCAGATCTCCAACAGCGTGGATAATAACGGCGGCAAGAGCAGCGTTGGGAATATACCAAAACATAGCTGGAAGCGCATAGATGGCGAGTAGAACGACGAGTGCTGTTATAACGCCCGCAAATGGAGTGCGCACGCCTGCCTTCGACTTGATGGCGGTTCGGGAGAAAGATCCGGTGGCCGGGTAGGCACCCAATAAAGGTCCAAGCACGTTAGTGACACCAATAGCCACTAATTCTTGCGAAGGGTCGATGGTGTAGTTGTTGATACGGCCAAAGGACTTCGAAATGGAAATATGCTCAATCAAGAGCACGATAACAGTAGATGGGAGTTCGGAGGCAAATGACTTGATCATCTCGGTGGTGACTGGAGGGGCTCGGGCATGCTTGAAACCTTGTGCATACTCAGTTATCGTGTACCTTTAGCAAAATTCGGGGTATCTTACCTCGTGGGACCGGGCCAAGAACATTGAACAAAGGCTTCTTCCGATGGTGCCTGTTGGCGAGGTAGCTGATCAAGACATAGAGCAAGATCACGAAGGCCGTTCGAAGGGTGCTTATGAAGAAAAACATTCTGCGTCTGGTCGGGTATCGCTTGGCCAGGCCATTACAGGTCATGCGAATAGCGTAGAGGAGGAACAAAGCCGTGAGTCCAATCGCAGCGTTCAAGTTCGACCTTCCAAGGTGCTTCAAAATATTGATGACTACCTTGTACGTAGCCTCGCGCGTAGAGAAGCCAGTAATGCCCATCATAGTAGGGATCTGACCCACGAGAATGCTGATCGCTGAGCCAGTCATGAAAGCGCTGATAGCAGCCAGTGTGATAAATTCCACAACCCACCCTAGCCGGGCTAGGCCTAGGAAGAGCACGATGGAACCAGCGATGATGGCCAGGGAGGAAGCAATGAGGTCGGGCGCGACGCCTGGAAGCTTCTTGCTCGCCGATATGACAACATTACCGGTGACAGTAGACAGAACAGCAACGGGCTTCGGAGAGGATTAGCAGTGAGGAGGAATGGTGTGGGCTAAACCTACACCGATAGTAATGTCCTTGGATGTGGCAAAGAACCAATAGATCAACACCCCCATGAAGGACGAGTACAGTCCAAATTCGACAGGAAGATTGGCAAGTTTCGCGTACGCCATACTTTGCGGCACAACAACAGCGCCGACCGTGATGCCTGAAAATATTTAGCTTCTGAGAGCGCCACGAAATGGGGCTGGCAACAAACCTGCAACAAGATCGCCGATGAGCCATTGGACATTGTAACGAGTAATCCAATTGAGGAAGGGGAACAGCCGGACGAAATAGTCAATGATTTCTCGACCGGAAGGTGTAATCTCTTGGAGATACTCCAAGGCGGTAGGCTCGTGTTCCACATAGTCTTCGGCAGACGTGACTGAGAAGACTGATTCTCCCCGGGTAATACGCTCAGAGCCCGTTTCGTGGCGGTAGTGCAAGTCAATACCAAGGAGTTTGGCCAAACGATGGCTCACTTTGGTCGAAGTCATGATGGGACAATGAACGGACTCGGAGGTGTGAAGGGAGAGAGTCCCCGCAGGGTTTGAAAGTGTTGTTCAGAAAGTTTCAAGCCAAAACCAGGAGACACGTGCTTCCTTGCCCCGGGAGTTGCAGTGGTCTGACAAGTATGAACAAGCTTCAGCAAGCTTCCACAAACTGGATCCAGGTCCTTGGGATTTATAGGGAGCGAGCTGCAGTGATCTCCCCCGTGTGTGAATAATGCTGGTTGCTTTTTTGGAACTTGTCCTCCGACACGCGCTGCAGAGAGGCGTTAATCTAAGCTGGGGACTGGACAAGGCGAAAGCAGCCACAACTAGGAAGGATGGAGGGCTGGGGTGGGATGGGCTGCCCTGCTATAATGGCTTTTTGCGACCCAAATAGGCGATGTATTGGTCGACCAAAGCCAGCCCGGGTTTGGCGATACGAGCCAGGTATTGCGTGACAATTGTCAACCGCGGGAAGGAGATCGAGGCCCGAGATGAACCGGAATAGGGTCCTCTGCAGGAGGGAAATGGATGCACGGCGGGAGGGTAGGGAAGTAATCCTGTGGTTCTGCTGGCGCGTGTTGCACAGCAGGTAAGCAGCGGGCAAAAGCAACTTTAATCGGGCGGCACATAGTATCTCTCGAGTGCAGAGACTGACAGGTGACATAATAATACGACAGTTCCACTTGCCGCGTTCGGAGGTACAAGATGGAGTGGACGGTAGCACCACGCTGCCGGAACAGAGCCAAATGCGGGATTGCAGGGATGCTCGGCTGAGGCGACAGGGATCAAGGCTCTGAGCGACATGGGTTTTCCAGAAGTGATGACACGGCTGCTTTGTGGACCAATGGAGCCGCTGCTTCGCACAATTGCGTGCTTGATTGCAAAGATGTCGTTTTACGCTCAGTGGGCACGCTAGCCGGTTCTGCAGCGCTAGGTACTGGGGCCGGCAAGGCATCGCGATGGGCGCGCCAGACTGTGTATTTTTGCTCCAGCAGAGGCGAATCTTTGTTGTTGACGGGAGGTCTTCTTCTCTTTCATCCTCCATCGCCCCTCTCCGCGCCCAAGCGAAGGATCATGAAAAGATGTTCAGGACACGGAGCGCCTCCCGGACCAAGGTGGATGCAAATGTCTGGGCTGAGAACATACTGAGCATTATGACGTTGGCCTAAGCTGCCAATGTGGGAATATGCTTTGAGTCCGGGTTGACATCGGCCTCAACATGCTTCACAATTTTCTGGCGTGAACGCCGTCTCGTCCGGTTATGTGCGGCGCACTTTTCGACGGATCGAATTTATGTTTCGAGAGCAGCACCGCATTGCTGCGAAAGAGAATCGAGCTCTGTTTGCCTGTGTTGCTGAGAGGAGCTACATTCGCTGTATTACTGATAGGAACCGAAATCCTTGCTGCAATGGGAGGATAGTGAGATCACACGGCTGCCCTTTGTGCTAGGATAATTGTCGCACGTGGACCGACGAGGGGCTGGCGATGCCAGTCAAGCAAGAACATGCTCGAGATGCCAACACCGAAGAGGTGTGCCTCACCTGCAGGTGTCTGCATCCCTTCTCGGCAGGGTGCGTTGGATCCAGGCAGGTTGGTTTAAGCTCTTCGGGGGCAGCGGGGCACGTGGGACCCTACCGCCGTGGTTGGACTGGATTTGGCAGGGTATTTCTCCGTGGGTCGTGGGCAGGGCACGGTCTGAATTTGTATATAAATCTCGGACTCGGGCTTTGGATTTGGAATGGATTGGTCGGTTCCGGTAATGGATAGGACGGCTAGAGCAGCTGGAAGCTTGACACCACGCTCTCCAGTGTTCATTCGAAGCCGCACCCCGGAAGCAGACCTTGGGTGGCATCTCCTGCGCGTGGCGCAGATCTCTCGGATCTCGTCGCCTCTCTCCAGTGTCATGTCGTTTTTCGATGCGAGATGAGGAAGCCGGGAGCCACCGCTGCATCCATCAGGCCATGGCTGCACTGCGCATCTGGTCATGGCGATCTGGAGGCGGAGCAGGCGGTGAAGTCGCGACTGCCCGCGGGCAGCTGAAACTGAGCACTCCAACTCGCGCGGGGTGATTGGCTGCCCCCGCCGAGCGCGCCAAGTATCACCGTCCGGCAACCACAAGAAGCCCTCGCGATGACACTTCGCACCACCAAGGTTCAGAGACCCGCCCAAATGAGTCTCGACATGCTCTTGCTCAAGGGTCCTCCCTCGGGACACATCGAGGGAGGCCTCAACGAGCTCCGCTACACCATTCTCATCGACGGCATTCCTCAAAACAGCGAAGGCATGGTAAGTCGGAACCACCGATCCACCGCCGCCACGAGACATGTTGCCAATTGGCGCCCCAACTGATAACAAGATGCTCGCGCCCGCCTTGTGTCATGAGTAATTCTCTCTCACTAACCTCGCCCAGTCGGAGCTGCGCATGTACGTGTGGCTCATCTTCCTCAACGCGCCTCCGCTCCGCACCGACGTCTACCTCGACCTCGTCCGACAGGGCGCCTCGCCGGCCCACACCAAGATCCTCAACGATGCCTTTCGCACGTTCCAGGGCGACCCTCTCTTCCGTCGCCGCGTTACGCAGAACAGCATCACCCGCGTGCTCAATGCCGTCGCGTGGCGGCTGAACGACGCGCACGAGGCTCGCGTCAATGGCTGGCAGTCTCCACCGACACTGTCAGAGTTTGGCGGCAGCCCCGACACCACCATGATGTCGCGTCACTCGCTGACCACCGGAGCGCGCACAGATGCGTCGACTACCAACGACGCCGAGCAGATTGGATATGTGCAGGGAATGAACGTGCTCGCTGGTCCTTTCCTCTATGCCGCACGAAGTGAGGTCGAGGCCTTCACCGGGTTCGAGAGGCTCATCACCCAAGAGTGTCCCGGCTATGTGAGAGGGTCAATGGAAGGCGTACACAAGGGGCTCGACCTCGTTGACAGGGTTCTAAAAGAGGTGGATCCGAAGCTGTTTGACCACCTCATGCACCACCACATGTACGCCAAGATATACGCCTTTGCGTCGGTCCTCACCATGAGCGCTTGTACGCCTCCTCTGACCGAGGTCCTTCGCCTGTGGGATTTCTTGTTCGCCTATGGCCCACATATGAACATTCTCTGCATAGTCGTCCAGCTTGTTCTTATTCGAGATCAGATTCTCACCAGCTCGAGGTATGCCACCGCTCATTCGTTCGTTATCACCTCTCCTTCACTTACACAAGCCTATAGTCCAAATCAGCTGCTTCGAAACCTCCCCGGGTTGGACGCACGAAAAATCATTCCCATGGCAATGACCTTTGCCGGCAAGATTCCCGAAGATCTCTACGAAGAGATCCTCAACCACGCGAAATGAGGCCTTTCATATCAAGACGAGTTTTGGAGCTCACGACCTGGGTTGTCAACGCGGACAAAATAATTAGGCGTTCTGGGTTATCAAGAGGCTTCTGGGCCATCAAAAGGCCGTAATGGGCTATCATGGGCACGAGGGTCATTTGAAGGGATATGATTGGGGCGTCTGAGCAACTGTACGATTATGATACCAAGCTTCATCCCTTTCGGGTATTCGCCACGCCTCCCACCACGCCAGCAACCTTGACAGTATTCGGGCGGGTCCCGCAAGACTGTACAGCTCCTCCCAGGCCCACGAGCAACAAACCAACGGCCGCACAGGGACAACGATGTGCACTCCCGGCAGAGGGGGCAACGCCGGGTCGATAGGTAGTGCTGTCATCTTTCCGAACCACCGGTCCAACCCTTCGGCAAGATCTTCCTCCCCCAAACGGTAGACCACCCCCGCGGCCGTTGCGGTATGTTTTGGAAACAGCATCGCATGAAGTGTGGTTCGAGAAGACGCACCTTCGCTTGTACCCTCACTATAAAGACCAGTCTCGGAAGCTCGGCCAGAAGAGAAAGCGTCAGTCGCGAAAGGTAACACAATCCACCGTGGACTTCTCACGGCTCTTTTCTCGGGAACGCATTCGTTGGGTTCCGATGCTACTGGGTCCTCATTCCTGCCTTCAAGCCTGCCTTCAAGCCTGCCTTCAAGCCTGCCTTGTTCCGTCTCAGCGCTTCCCGCTCTGATAGATTGGGCAATCCCGATTTCCGCACTCCAAACACTACTGCTCGATCAGCACAGCCGTCGGCTCGAAACCCACGAGTTGGCCTTTCATACAGACCCGCAACCAAAATACGGCATCAACCTCAATCTCCTATGTCTACGTGATCAACAAAGCTGAACGGGATCCATACATGAGGTGTTTGGGGGTCACAATCACGCAATCGCGTATCGCCAATGAAACACATTCGGATCCGGAAGCAGCGCTCGCTAGTAAAGAGCCCGTTGCTTTCAACTGCGTAATCGCACGGCAATCCCGCGGCGAAGTATTTCGCGCGTCCGCTGCAGAATCTCATCCGCAGCCGGGATGAACGATGTTGCCCTGTCGCAGCCATGGGTCGTCTCATGATGGTGGCGACGTGCTCGCTAAATCGTGTGTTCTCCGTTCCCTTAGGAAACTTCTAGCTTGCGTCCACTAATACTCTTCTAGAATTGGCTCTTGACTGGGAAGGTAATCTTGCAAAGATCAAGCAATGGTGGGAGGCTGTGTAGATGAGGGAGCAGGGGCTCTGGGGGTGGGAGTTACCTAGACCCAGGCCCCGGAGTTTGGGGGGTAGATGAGCGTGTCTGCTACAGATAAAGACTTCTGTAAAGAACAGGCTAGGTTGGCGAAAGAGACGCTTTCGCTGAACCCGCTTTCACTGAGACGAGATATTCCTTGCGCCTTTTGCTGTCCCAGGCCAGTTTTCGCTGTGGCTGATGAAGACGCTGTCCAAACCTACCGGTCTCTTGGGGGAAGATAATCCGAATAAGCCTCTCGGACCCTAATGGCTGCTGCAGATAAAGACTTCTGGAAGGAACAGGCCAGGTTGGCGAAAGAGACGCATTGGCCAAACCCGCTTCCGACAAGCGTGCGTATTTGGTGGTCTCGGATTAGCATAAGCCGTGGCCGAAGAAGACGTAGTCCAACCCCATCGGTCTCTTGTGGAAAGATAATCCGAATACACCTGAGCCTCTCTGGACCCTAATGACAAAGTATTGGTTCATCGTCCGGGATCGAAGAAACCTCTCAAGACCCTAATGGCAAAGGCTTGGTCCATCGTCCGGGATCAAATCGTCACACACAGAATACGGGGACCTCGCGCGGCGTTCAAGGACCGGGAGAGCATCTTCGGGCCGCCATGCCTGGCAATCCGTGGTATTCCCCGCAGAACCGGTCTTCTTTTGTTTCGGACACGATTGGAAGGGGAAAGTGCGTGTCGGTGAAGATTTGGTCTGAGACCGCTATTTGATAGTTGAAGACTACGCGCTATTACCGAGGATAGACGTAGGCTAATTCTGGGGATCATATAGGCAGGGAAAAGGCTCCTCTCGACATGTTCTTTCGCACCGTGTGACCGTATCTCAGACATGGATGGGATGGCACTATTGCTGCTCCATGCCGCGATTTCTGACCGATTTCAATCCCCACATCGTGGTCGTGGCGAAGTGGTTCTAGAACGGCAAAACGGAGGGTCGCTGCTCCATGGAAACTGTTCTCGGTGTTTTCAAGTCCATCGCTCTCGTCCAAAGCAGATTTTTAGCTCGCACGGAGCGCGGAGGACCGACAGCCATCGCGTGTGGTACCCAGAGCTTTAGTCCTCCGGAGAGCAGGAGACTGCAACTGTGAGGAGCAAACCCAGCGAGGAAGGGGTGTGTTCATATAAGTTCATGGGCTGTGGTGATTACGTGATGAAGAGTGGATGTTAGTAGCAGCGAAATGAGATGTGGAAGATGATGATGTTTAAAATGTGAAGTCCCGGGTCTTGATGTGTTCATGTGAGACTTGCGTTGCTGGATGGAAAGGTATATATAGCACCCTTTCTTGCCGGGCTCTTTGGTCTTCACAGCTCTTGATTAAAACACGCTTGGACTAAATATTATGCTGTAGGTAAATAAACCAGTTCGCCTGCAGACGCATGTGGGCTTCTCCTTCCGGTGGATTTGCACTTTGGTAAAGGCTGCGGCAAGTTCAATGAGTTCTACCTCCATCGTCCACACGTGGGGAATTTTACTTTCTCGGGGAGCTGAGAGGCTTGTTTGGATTTGATCAGGGGTGTTTGATGTGCGATGATGGGTACATAGGTATAATACTGAATCTCTTCATGATGGTGTGCATCACCATTCGTTTTCATCACTCGCTCTCTCGGCACTTCCTCGTTCTCCCGTGTTCGCTATCGACCTCCAGGACACTGCTCCGCCCATACGTGATCATGATCTTCATTTTAATCCCAGAGACAAACGGGTAGACATCGCGCATAGCTGCTTTTTTGGGCTTTTTTAGAGCCCAGAGACGCGTGTCCATGTGTTTCCAGTCACAGGTTTTCGGTTGCACCAGCGAAAGCAGTGAATCACCGTGAAGACAAGAAAGGCGAGTGAAGAGGGTGCTTTATATAGTTTTCCGAGCTTTGGAAGAGAATGGTAACATCTGGTTGAGCTTCCTCTTGGGGACCGGCAATAGGAAGTCTGTTAAAGGCAGCGCGAAAGATATATAACTCTGCCGTTGTCTCCAGGGATTGCACTTCACAGCGATCCACCTCGAGTGTGGAGGACTAAAATCTCCGAGTTGGTCTTCGATGCCTTGGAGGTGGTGAAGTCGTTCCCGCACAGAACTATGTGGTGGGTTGGCTGTTCCTTCGGGGAAATGAGCAAGAAAACGGTCGCATGTGAGAGGGTTGGCGCGCTCTTGAGGATGAATACGATCCAAGACACAGACCTGGAAGACCATGTCGGCAGACGCTCATGATGTCGAATTTGCAGTGATGCTCATCACCACTACTCACTACTACTTTCCTTACGCCCTGGGTAGCGCGTTGACTTCGTGTCCTCCTAGTCTCTCGAAAGAACGAACAACAGGGCCATGGGTTCAGATGCCCACCTATTTAATCGGTGTTACAGACGCAAAAGGTCATAGACACCATTCAATTTCTATTTTTTGGTGAATTCTGGACTTCCAACTCCCTTGAATCTTGCCATCTGTCTTTTAGCGGCAGCGATCACGGACGAGCCATCCTCCCATTGCTTCATCATTTCAAGCGCCGTCCTAGCATCGAAGGCAATGATTCCCCTTTTAGAGAACAAATTTCGCCGGGCAAGTCCGTGAAGACGAAGCCGAACCGTGAATACGCGTGTTGTATACTTTTCCCGAGCGCCAGGGGGATTCCACAGATAGATCAAGAACATAACATACTTTAGTTCGAGAAATTCCATGTGAATAGGGGTGAATAGGTATATAACTGCCCTTGAGTACCACGGTGGTGGTCGTGCTTCTTTACTGCCAGGTGTTCACTTGGGATTCTCCGGGATAAAAATCCAACATCCACGATACGATGGAGCCTTTCAAAACAATAAACTGCCGTACTCTTGGCTTTGCACTTCCCCTTGCGGGATTATAGGAGAAAGGAAGACTACATCCATGGAACGTGTCCGACACGATCTAAGATTTGAGATCTCGAGAGTCCGGTAATGATGCGATGCCATAATTTTCCGGTCAGTAATGATGATCATAGTCTTTGCTCACACTGTCTTTGTAGCATGTATAGCTTCAAATGGATCCGAGCCAGTTGCCATGGGCGTTTTGCGGTTCCGGCTTTGGTGTGGGTCGTACTCCAATTCTTTTTGCAACATGGATCGTGGGAAAGAGCTTTTTCCGTTCCCGGTATTGACCTGGAGTGTTTCATCGCGCTTTGCCATGTCGCTGTGGCGGGGCGATTGTTGTTACTTGTACAACTCCCACCGAAATCCAGTCGGTCGCCAGGATTAAGAGTGTTTCTCAATTTGGTGTTGGTCGTTCTCCAACTCTTTCCCGACATGCCGGTTCATTTCGAAGGTTTTTGTTCACGACAGTGTCCTATATTGTCTCTTCGCGCATTTCCATGAAATGGATGTGAGTCTATTTGTATCTAGTATCGCCGAGATCGCAGAAACTCAGATCCATGGATACGTTTTCGAATATCTTTCGAGATATTGGGTTTGGTGAGGTCGCATCAAGAATATCTCGCCTCGGTGGAGATTCTCAATCATCATAACGCTCCATACTCATTTTTCGATGCTCAGACGTATTCCAGGTGCGAGACGAAATGCCGAGAAGAGTCCACATACACGTGACACGTTCCAATTTTCTTTTCCTGAACAAAGTGCTACGTCGAAAGAATGTAAGAGATTTTTACTTCGCAAGTGATTGCGAAGTGTCGTATTGCCGTAAAAAAGCCTCCAGCATGGCTTCATATATACACCAAGGGAAAGAGTCATAGACACTCGGATCTCCGGTTTCGGCAGGCTGCGTCGTGATCGAACCATGGTACGTACGTATCTGGGATTTTCAACATGGCGAAAGGGGAGCCATGTGATTATTTCCATGTGTCGTTGCTTATATGATTTCCAATCACGCCTTTTCTGATACGGCTTTTCATGATACAGTTTGGATCGTTAAGGAGACGGTGGCTTTGAGCGGAAGGCGCGAGTGCTATGAATGCCCTCCCAAAGAGCTTTTTTGAGAGGGAATTTCGGAGAACATCACCAGTGGGTTTGCGATTTTATTTATCGATAGTTCATAGATCTGTTCTGGCGTCCCAAGGTGCGCAAGTCGGTCCAGGAATGGACGCACGAGGCTTTTCAATTCCATTGTCATCGGAATTCACTGTACCAATTTTTTCGTATCCATCGCACCCTGCCTGGTGTTGGGAATTTAGTGTTTCCCGGCAGTGCCAAAAACATGAACACGTTTCAGCCATTTTTTGTCGACGAAGCTCTCCGAGGCCATAATTTGAATCCAAAAAGACTTTCGCGATCTCGTTATTTCTCGCGCAAGGCCGCAAGGCCTCTGCTGCATAGAGCTTGTATACGGTGGGTTTTAGTCGCACAACGAGAGTCTCGCAACCATCAGGGGATAGAAAGGAATTTTGTGGCAGGAAAACTCCATGGAGAATTAATGCTGCTATTTTAGACCTCTGGATTGAAGAAGCAGTGTTGTGAGTGTAGAAAGTGAAGCACACGACGGATTAATGTGTACGCAAAGGACTCGACCCCTGCACCTTCCAAATCCTTGATAAGCAATGGCAATCTCTCACGTGAGATTCTGCTCCTAGGAACCCCGGGAGTGTATATAAAACCCCCTGATACCCCCAAAGTTTTTCTTCCTCACATCGCACTGGATCTCTTGGTCTCTGAGTTTAGGAAAAAAATAAAGACTCTTTCAATACCACGGTTTCCTGGGTTCTGCTTCCTCACGATCGGCGAGGACTTTGCAAGAGTGAAGTCTCCGTTGATAAGAGCTAATCGTGAAAGTGTATGTGGGGAAAAGTCGTAAAACTTAGACACTCAAGCTTTCTGACCGAACTCTAAAATGCCACGAGAACAAACCCCATGTCTCTTCTCTGTCTGCTCCTCTACGCAAGAGTTTCGGTGATGGAAATCATCAACCCGGGCGGTCATCCAAAGGTGCATGTTGCGCGGGTTGGATTATATAGATCCTGCTACTGCTCTTTTATATTTCTCGCCAAAATGCGACACTGTCAGCAAGACAGTGAATAAATAGTTCAATGGCATTGTTCATGGTTGTGGAGAATATTCCCGAACAGTATCAGTGTGGTTGGAAGAGACGTGACTAATCATCAGCCCCCGAAGTGTATATAAATCCGCCGCTTCTCTCGTTGTTTTTCCTTCCTCACAGCACGTTTTTCTGCTACGAACTCGTAGTTCTAAAAACTCCAGTGGTGGCAAGTGATGGTTCCTAGACTTCGGGGTTGAGAGTGATACATGGATTGTCGCCATGGGAACGATTGGGAGCATTTCATAACCGGTTCTACAAAAAGGAAGACCTAGACTTCTACATGTGTGCCTGGCTCTAGGGATCAAAACGTTATCAAAAGATGACGATGGCGTCTGCACCCCCTTCTATTTTTCAACGCAACTTGTTGCCATGACAGCTCTGGGAGTGTCGATGTCTGTGACATACGGTGATGATGCTCATAATCACCAAACAGCGATATCGAAGCCGGACTTTCCTAGACATCTCTATCCGCGATTCCGGTTATCACAGTTGCGTCTTTCTGATTCTCGCGTCTTTTCTTTCTCATCTACGAGCCAGCTTATGTATTTTGGCCTTTCGACCGAGCCCTAACTTGGCTTGTGCAATGACTGCCCAAGAAAATACCCCATGGGGAATTTTTCCATTGTGTTTCCTTCGTGCCAGTTTGGCATCATGCATTCCTCTGCACATGCTGGTTCGAGGTAGTGCGTTTTTATACCCCCTCGAAAGCAGAAGTGCAGTGTGAATGTTCAGACTCAGCGGGTGGAACTGTTTTATACAAGTCGATCAGCGAAAGCTAGAAGAGCTTCCACTGTCCATGGGAATCTGGTTCCAGTTTTTGAAGAGCAACAGCTCATTATCTTTTTGAGCTATGCTTTGAGTACTAGCAGAGGAAATGTCCCGAGCCGGAAACAACCTCCACAGCATTTACTCGGAGAGACCGCGTTTCGACACGCTCTCGCTGATTCTATAGGTGCTATTTTGTTCCGGCTTCCCATCTGATGACTCGCGTACGTTTCTTTCGTATGCAAGAGCAGAAGTATCTCGTCAGACATTTTCAGATACACAAGCCATTTTGGTATTTCTTGGAGTTTTGTATGCGTATGGAAGGGTATCCGTGTCAAGGATCATCGAAGCTTTCTCTAAAAGCTTCCAGAGACATTGCTTCATAGCGGATTTGCTTTTCAAAGAAGTCCATAAAATAGTAACTCAATAGTTTTCCCGTATTGTAAAGGGTTGTGTTCGAACTCCGGGCTCGCCGCAACATGCATTGATGGGGAGTCTATTTTAAGTAGTCGAAGTCATGAACGCTCCGGTTGCAGATTTCCATCGGGCTGGTCGTTGGAGGTTTCGACTATTTAGCGGCGAGGGACCGGAAGCTTCTAAACACATGAGTTCCGTCTGAATTTCCTTTGTCCAAAGGAAGTCCATACACAGGTAAAAACTATGGTTTTCGTTCCACGAAGGACTGTCTCCCTCCGTTGAAGAATACGAAGATCATTTGAAGGGGAGTTCCGAAGGATTCAAGCTCATGTCGTGAATAGGTCGGCCAATTGAAGGACTCGCACATATCGAAGGATCGAGAGTCTGGATTTTACGAACCGGAGCGCCGGAGACGGACAGGGGTTCTCACACAAGTGACTGCGAAGGAGTTCATCGTGTTGAAATTCTACCGCTTTAATCTCGAAAAGAGCAAGGCAACATGGGTGCCAACCATTACCATTTCCAGCAGTCGGGGTGTCCCAAGCACATACGTTTCCTCATCCTGATTTTGAAGAAGTCCATACGGACAGTTGCGAGTGTTTCGGTCCTTTGAACAAACATGTCGATTCGTTCGGAGAGGAGTGCTCATCCTGAGGCGCGGTAGTCTTTTTTGGGCACCTCTACAGCAGTCGAAGTCGCCGACACAGAATAACTCTTTTGGTAGACACATAACGGTGTATGGGTGGAGTGTTTTATTCCCATGTAGTGGGAAGTGATGAATTTAATGCGCAGGAGAATAAAAATGCTCTATACGAGAATTCGCTAACGGAGTGAGGTTATATTTTTCGACCAGGCGGTACTTTTGGGCGTAGAGCATTGGCGGGTGTCGAGCGACCACATGGGGAGTTCCGATGATCCTTTTGGAAAGTCCATAGTCTTGATTCCTCGAGGGTTTGGTTGCCCACCGGTTCCATATATTGTTCTTTTTTAGACAGGAGAAGAAAAGAACGCAGAGTGTGAAGAGACGTAGCAGGAGCAGAAGACAGCTTTATATATTCCACACCCTCCGATCAAGACTCAAGTGCCTATCCACAGCACATCACATTTTGTCCTCACCCCATTTCCTTTTGCCCACATCTCTCCATCATCCTCAACCCCATCCTTTTTTCCTCATGCTTCCTCTCTCTCATCCTCCCCATTCCCTTCCCGCCTCCCCATCTACGTCGTCCTCCCCTTTGCAAACGCACTCCCAAAAGCAAAAAGCCCATACGCCGCCAACAAACTCAACATAGTCGGCAACGGCTTCCCCGACTTGATCGCTCTCGGAATCGAGCTTCCTGCCAACACAACAGACGCCAAGAGCGCGAGTTCGACGCCATAGGGCGCGCGGTTGCGGAGGCGGACGCCGCCGAGGATGTACTGTATTACACACACTGCGTTAGAAGATTGAAGTATGGCGTGGTAGGGTGGTTACACGTGTATATGATGGACATGGGATTGGGGGTGGGGGTACCAAAGCGCCAACTGTGCAGCCTGCAGCGATGGAAGGCACAGAGCCGGTGCGGACGTAGCCTGTGATGCCTCCTCCGGCGGTCAGGGCACCGAGGACAAGCGCGATGGTGTCGAGAGGGGCCTGGCATATCGTGTTAGCTTCTGCGAAAGTTCCGACGGTAATGGAGGTGTATGAAGCGGGCATGGAGCTTTATTACCATTGGCTTCTGTTCAAGCTCTTGGGGAATGCGGGGAGCGATTATGGACAGGATTCAGCGGCGATTGAACAATTGACGATGTTCGAGATGGTGAGTACGCTGATGTGAAGCTTGGATACGACGGCAGTTGTACGCGCTTGGATGTCTATCTCAGAGCTCGTTGATGTTCCAGCAATGAAAGCACCATCAAGAGGACAGCTCTCAGCTCCATGTGTCCATCATCGCCCACCCACCATCTCCGCACTCCGCAAACGCCGAACCTCCGACCTCCGACCTCCGACCTTCGTCCCACATCCCTGCCAGGAACCAGCAGCAAACGTAAGCTCTTGGCACCTCCCGCACAGACCACATCGACCCCAGAGCTTCCACGTCCAATCTGGCCTCAAATCTCCAAGTCCAACCATCGTCAATTCCACCACAACCCCAACCACTGCCACCTCTCACCCTCAATCCACCCACCCACCACCGAGATGCCACCCAAACAACGCCACGCCGGCTCGGCGACCACAACCTCGACCACGCCCTCCAAGCCCTCCACCTCCAGCTACGTCTCCACATCCGCAAAGTCGCACTCGACGTCTTCCACAGACGCTTCAGAAATCGCCCGCTCAGTCTGGAACAAATACCTCTCCAAGACCCCGCAGCGCGTGAAGCTGCTAGATAGCTTCATGGCGTTTTTGGTCGTCGTGGGCGCACTGCAATTCTTGTATTGTTGCTTAGTCGGGAACTTCGTGAGTCCAGCCCCCCAAATCCCTTTACCCTTCCCCCCCCCCCACCCCCACCTAAGCCATCCCTATGACCTCCCCAATTCCGCCCCGACCCGCCTTCAGACCCAGGAAAGCCATCACTAACCCTTTCTCCTACACAGCCGTTCAACGCCTTCCTCTCCGGCTTCTCCGCCACCGTCGGCCAATTCGTGCTCACAGCCAGTCTGCGCATCCAGACGAATCCCGATAATAAATCTGAGTTTGAGAGTATCTCGGCCGAGAGGGCGTTTGCGGATTATGTGTTTGGGAGTTTGTTGTTGCATTTCTTTTGTGTAAATTTCATTAATTGAGTGGACGGGTGTATAGATACGAGAAGAAGAGGGAAGAGGAGAAAAGGGATGGGATGGGAGGTTGGGGGATCGGAAGGTGGAAGTTCAGGATTAGTGAGAGATGAAGCTTTTGCCTGGCTGGCATCTCTCAGCACCGGACGGAAGAGCTTTGGGTCGGGTAGAAAAGACTGATATTGTATGGATAAACAAACAAACAGCTGGGCGTATTCGCGGTGGGCATATCGGTAAAAGCTTCAATATGCAAATGCTCGGCCCAGGCATTCACATTCACAAAAATCCGGAGGTTTCTTTGGTTGGACTGCATGCAAATGCTATATTTTGCGTAGATGCGATAAAAACTGACCCGCCAACTCACTCCATAACCGAAAAGACAGCTCGCGTAGCAAATTAGCCCTCTAACCCAGGGCACCAAATTCCACCACACGTCTCCTTCAAGCCTTCCCATTCCCGTTCTTCTCCTGGGTCTCCAGTTTAAACTCGACCCTAAGCGCCTCCCCCAGCCTCCTAATCGCCTCTTCGATCTTCTCGGCCGGCGCCGCCGCATACGTCGCTCTGAAGAAGAGTGTATTGTGTTTCTCATCCGCATTCGCATAGAACCAAGACCCGCGCATGACCAGCGCGCCGTGATGGATGACGCGCAGGAAGATTTCCTCTTCGATCTTTTCGATGGACTTGACTGGGTAGTCGGGGTGCTTTGTGTGCTCGATTTTGAGCCAGTGCTGTAAGGGAGAGGGAGTTCAGGTTAGCCTCTGATTTATTTGCGTGATTGTGATTGTGTAGTTTTGAAGACGGTGCAGGTTCAGGAGAGACTCACAAACATGCCCGCCATAGGCGGCGCCCAGCTCACCACCTCGGTCGGCAGATACTTCGCACACGCATTCAGCATAACGTCTCTCCTTCTTGTATACTCCATCCGGATATGGATCAACCAGTCAAAAAAACCGGGATGGCCCCAATGCTCATCGAGTAGTTTCCACAATATCAACTGTGACATACCAGCGGGCCCCTGTGTCGACACGTCCGCGTGCTTCTGATACGTTTTAATAATCTGCTCCGATGCCGTAATCCACCCGATCCGGGACCCCGGCGACAGGACCTTGGAAAAGGAATCGAGGCGCATGACGCGTCCGTCGACGTCCATAGATAGCAGACTCGGGACGAGGGATTTGAGGAATTCGGCGTGGGAGGTCGGGGGAGGGATGTCTGGGGCGTTGGGGCCGGTGTAGGGCTGCATTTGCAGGAAGTAGTAGGGTTCGTCTTCCAGGATGTAGATGTTGTGCTTCTGGCACACGCGGTAGATTGCTCGGCGCCGATCAGCGCCTTGGGTTGCTCCTGTGGGGTTCTGGCCGGATGGGACGGTGTAGAGGAGATGGGGTTTTGAGGCATTGCGGGCTTTTGCGTCCCAGTTGGAGAGGATGGAGTCCATGGCTTCTGGGAGAAGACCTTCTGAATCCATGGGAATCCCGGCAATGCGCACTCCCATTGGCAAAGCGGTTTCGACGGCCGTGGCGAAGGTGTACTCTTCTGAGAGCATCATGTCTCCGGGTTTACTGAGCATCCGCAAAGCCATGTCGAGAGCGGAGGTACTGCCAACGGTCATTGTGCACCCCCAGTCGGAGTACGGGGGGTTGTGTACCATTTCCGTATGTTCGGTAATCCAGCGGAGAAGTTGGGCGGAGCCTGAGCCTTGTCCATAGTTAAAAGCGGTCGAAATGTCAAAAATGGCCTTTCCCTCAGCAAGATCATGTTTCCCGGCAGTGATTGTCACGCCCGAATCCTTTGTTTCGGATTCTGAAAAGTGGCCGATGGTCGGGACCTTGAGACTCAATTGTTCGAATGGGAAATATTCACTCGACGGCAGTCCTCCACCTAATGAAATCAAGCCTGGCTTGCCTAAATACTTGGCCGCTTGTTTGAGAGAGTTCCCCTTGCGAATTGTGGCTTCGTTGCTGATGTGTCCTGCAAAGGGCTTGCATTAGCACACGAGCACATTGGACGAGGACAATTTCTCCCCCACTTTTGAAGAGGATACTCACCATCCCATCTTTTGGCCATTGGTTTATGATCGTGCGATTGACTTCTGAAATTGACGCTGTTTGCAGGAGCAGCAACTCCCCATTGTGACTTGTCCGTCTTTCTCCTCCGGCCATAAATCTCATTACTCTTGAATG
The DNA here is from genome assembly GCA_002105025.1 of Clohesyomyces aquaticus. Taxonomy (NCBI): domain Eukaryota; kingdom Fungi; phylum Ascomycota; class Dothideomycetes; order Pleosporales; family Lindgomycetaceae; genus Clohesyomyces; species Clohesyomyces aquaticus. The sequence continues at coordinate 88,889 of MCFA01000103.1, read as the reverse complement.
GCACAGATAACGGGTCCGGGATTGTCACGCCAGAGGTATCGGTGACAGCTTCGACTTCAATTGCTCCTGGTGGAGACATAACGGTGGACCTTGAGAAAAAAAAGTTGAATGTTCAGGGAAGGAAGCGGGGAAAAGCAAGGAACTTGGATTCCTTTTATCGCTGATCTGACTTATCGGCCGCCTTGGGCTATCAACAAACGGTAAGAGCGGTGGAGGACGGATTGGACCTGCAGGAGCGTAGCTTGTTCTTGCCCAAATAGGTGCGGCTAATCACGGATCTGGGCTGAAACGTGACTTGCAACCCTGCACTTTGAGCCGAGCCGCGACGTGAGCCAAGAGATCTCCAGCAAGGGCTCAACTGCGACCACACGCCCTCCGATGCAGCTCCGAATACAAGCAGCGAACGGTGTGCGTTTGTCTCAATCCTACATTGCTGTCATGACAGTCCAGTCTTGCGCAAGAGAGGAGTATGCTCACCGATGACCCCGAGAACGGCCAGCATGACCAAATTCGTAACACTAAAGCCGTTTCCCCTCAACTGCACGTAAGAATGTGCACTACGATTGGTCCACGCCAATTTCATACAGTCATCAGAAACCCAGCAAAGCCGTGAACAACCGTATAAATAAGACACTTCCATTCCACATTATCATCGCTCCGGCGACTATTACATTTGGTATCTCAACAGTTGGACTCCCACAAACCGTGCCCATTTGGCAGCAAACACCTTGGAAGAAAAACGCAACATGACGGGGACCCCAGATTTTAGGTAACCAGAAAATGCAGTTTTGAAGAATGCAGAGGCCCCAGACACCCAATGCTGCGCACCCGTGAAATGCCGTTCCGACTCCCCTTGAGATCAAAAGATGGGGGATATGCATCGAATATTAAAAAGAACGAGCGTGTAACAGGAGAAGAGAAGCGAAAGAAATGATGCATGAGATCCGAGAACTGCATGGTTGAGATGTCGCTCACATGACAACGCAATTCTCGTCTTTTCCTCCTTTCTTGAGTTTGCTTTTGCCATCCGTTATTGGTGAGACTGTCTGGCCGGATGCTGCGGCTTGGATGATTGCTAGGCGTTGTTTTGCTCTCTCGTCTCCGTGATCGGCCGCCTTGACGTACCAAACGTTTGCTTCGAGAGGATCGCGCCGACAACCAATGCCCATCTCTGTAAAGTATCCAACGGCATACTCGGCTTTGGGAAGTCCTACATTGATTAGTATGCGACTGAATCGCTGATTAGTACACAACTCACCATGCTGCGCCGCCTTCTTGGCCCATTCATATGCCTCGTTCTCGTCCTTCTCCAAGACGGGTTCAGCGCCCACCATGTACCACGCGCACAGGTTCATCATAGCCTCCGGGATATCGGCCTGGGCAGCGCAATTGTAATAATGAACGGAGAGCGCCGCATCTTTTGGACAGCAGAGATGGCCATGCTCGTATGCTTCGCCCAGTCTGAGGGCAGCTTGCGCGTGGCCGAGTTCTGCGGCCTGGGTGAAGAGTTGCACAGCATAGATTTCGTCCTTGAACACGTCCTCGCCATATCCCGTTTCGTGCAACAAGCCCAGCTCATATGGCGCGCTGTTGTATTGGGGGTCTGCCGACTCGGTTGCCCGCTTGAGCCATTTGAGACCCTCTCTATATCGGTTTGTCAATCCCATGTCTCCTGTCAAGCAGGCCTTGCCTAGTCGTGTCGCTGCGCCCGGGTGATTCTTCGATGCTGCGGCCCGGTAAAACTGTACAGCTTTGGCGTAGTCCTTGCGGCAACCCCAACCGAATTCGTAGCAGAGCGCTGCACGGTATCCCGACTCCGCGTGTCCGTGTTTGCTGGCAGCAACAAATAGAGGGAATGCTCGATCATGATCAGGCTTGTCTTTATTAAAGAGACCCGAGGCATATCCGTCCGCCAAGTAGTATTGCGCAAAGGGGTAGCTGCGGTCCGCTAGCCGCTGGAGTATCTGTCGTGCCTCACGTAGCAGCTCCACCGGAGCGACTCCGTGGTTGTCAATCCCCGGGTCTGACGCCATGACTTCTCGTGCAACTTGAACCATGAACAACGCAAACTCGTATTGCACGGCCATGTCTTGGGTCTTCTTCAAATTGGCTCGGTACATGTCCAGCGTCTTCTTTGTATCCAGCAGCGATGCGTTTTGACCAACCGCACTTCGCAGCTGCATGTTATTTCCCAAGCCTGCCGAAGGCGCAATCTGCTGGTTGTACGGTAAGTTCAATAAATCCACGTACGACGTCGGTCTTGTTTCGGGAGACCGCCGGTTCCCAGACAGCTGCCGCCCGTAGCTCACCGGCGACGAATTGGGGGACGGAGAGCCCCCGACCGACAGGTGTGGGGAATGTGTGCGACCACGACCACTAGGATCGGAACCCAGCGTGTATGCGGAATTTGGCCTTGGGAGAGAAGTGCGGGGTACTTGCAGCGGGAGGTGGACTTCAGGTCCAAAGTTGAAGCCATTACGCGGGTCACTGCCATTACTCCTCGACGAATGCTGCGAGCCAGAGCTGGGCGAGTGCACATGCTCGCGCGGCAGGACAGACGGTGGCGGAGGCAGTGGTCCCTGGTGGTACTGATCTGGTGAGTATGTCATGGCTTGCTGCTCTCTTGAATTATACAAATACTGATCGTCCTGGGCATTGTCGCTCGCCATTTCCAGCTGGGCGGCATGGGAATGCCTTGGGTTATATGGACCATTATTGATGCTCAGTTGGTGGATAGGAATGTCCTTGATGGCTTCCGCGCCGCCAGATCCCATGACTCCTCCCAATTCACCCATTTCTCTCGACGGACTTCTCGAGTGCCCTACGGAGCTCGCTGCGAGCGACGAACCCGACTGTCTCGAATCCCGCCCGCCCGCTGGGGGGTCCTGATGCTCCGCAAATGTAAAAGACGGGGGTTCTTGCAACGTTATGGCTGGCTGCTGGGGGGCGCCTGGGACTGGTTTCCGGCGCAAAGACTGCGTTCGGCTTTCTGGGCTGGAATTGGGCTGCACGTAAGATTGGGAGTCCATGGTCTGGTGGGGAGGAGGGACTGCAGGCAGCGCCTTTCGAGGCGCGGAATCTTCGTAGCCCATGGCCATATGCACTGGGGAGCGCGCTTGGAGACTGCGGTGTTCTCAGGAAATGGCCGTTTCCTAGGTTGCAGTCCAGCTCTCGGGGTCGTGGCCGTGGGGCGACTATGCTGCGGTTGGCGACTGCGCTGTGCGGGAATAGTGGGAGAGGTTGCAATTAAAATTTACGGGATGCGGAGCACGGCGGAGGTTGCGGGAAGGCACAGGCCGGAGCCTAGATCTGCTGTCCATTAGTCGGTGCAAGTGTGCTGCCGTGTGAAGGGTTTGCGGTGTCCTCTGCCAAAATATGCTCTGGTGGCATTGGATGGAGGGATGCGCCGAGGCTGGCTAGAGACGATCCTGCTCATGCAGGAGAACCGGGGCGAGGGAGATACTTACGGAGGCAGAACACGGAGCTGGGAGGACCAAAAGCTGACAGTTGGACCCCGATTCCGGTCTTTTGGGTGGTCTTCCTTTGGGTTCCAGCTGCTGAAAGCTAGCTTGAGAGAGTTGCCAACGGCTGATGGCGAACGCAGCTCTTTTGATCGAGCACCCCACCCCAGCAGACAACCGCCTTCTTTTTTGTACGTACAAACGAAACTAACCAAGGCCGCGCTTGGAGCACAGGCGGTGCAAGAGTCCGGCTCTTGCTTAGGCAGCCGAGTATTGAACCCTTAAAAAAAGACAAGGAGCCTTCGAGTAATGGTTCGGATCTGTCCGGCGTGGCGCTGGACGTGCGCCCACTCCACAGTCGACAAGGCTCGCAGTGTCAGACGGGCAAATGCTAGCCCAAGGGATGAGGGGAGCGCAAAGGGGCAGAGGTGACCGGTCAATACAGAGTAACGAGAAGGGGGAATCAAGCGGCTGAATTGAAGTGGAACTTCACTGCGCCGGGCAGCCGAGCGCATTGATATTTGAAGTGAATGGCCGCCATGGCCGGAGCGAGGTTTGAGACAGACTCTTGCGACATGGACGGAAGAGGCAGTCGTGGCGCGAGCCGCCATCGCCATCGGTGCTTGCAGGCGGACGTGGATGCTCTCGTCACTCATCACTCGTCACTCGTCCGTCGTCATTTGGTGTGCTTCACCGCCGAGAAGAACTGTCGATGGAATGGGCGTCGGCTGGCACAATTGGGGCCAGACTGCTGTGTGCAGACTGGAATGCGGCAACCCACGAGCCCCTCCAACCACTCCCATCAGCTCCACGTCGACGGCAGGACGAGCAGCCCTGTTGCATTCAGCAGCGCCTGGGATCGAGGCGCTGGGGCTCGTATATATGTGACGAGATGGAGGTTTAGCCTCTTCTGCCCACTCTGAGTCTGAACGGGAGTGGTTTCAATGCAGCTGCTTTGCGGGGAAGAAAGCTGGCAGAGATCCCTGAGGTACATAGCTCCATACCGGACCATGATCCAAGAGTCGAGATGGGCCCCCAAGGAACCTGGAGGGCTTCGGTCAGGTCATCCATGGCTCACGGTCAATGGCAGCACAGAGCTGAGACGCTAGCCTCCAAATGGGCGCCTCGAAGCCAGGATGATGGAGCACTGAGGCAGTGTGGAGGCCTTTGGGCAGGTCACACAATATGATTATTGAGACGATGAGATGCACCGACCGCAGCAAACACTGCGCCGGGAAGACATGTTGCAATTGAGAGAGAGAGTAGGCGGCCAATGGCAGCAGAGGGCGCGGCACATGGTAAGGTTTGCTCCGCGCGTCTGGGCGCTGGGCACTGGGCACAGGGCATGCATGTAAATTCGGCCCCTGCCATTCTCATCAATATCCTCAAAGCGAACAAGCTGCGGGGAGCTGGATAATGTTGCTCCGATGTCGATGACGACTTCTCGCCGGCTGCTGTTGTAATCCAAGACAGCACGGGGGCAGGGGCGGGACTTGAATCAACGTCCGGCCATCTTGCACAGTCAAGACTGATGAAGTACCTCTGGCCCTGGCGAACACCTGCTCGCCCACTGCCGGAGATTTCTCGCGGCAATGTCCACGAAATGACGATTGTCTGCAAGCAGCGCTCCCTGTTTGATCTTCAACGGCGGCCACGGAGAAGGCTGCCGATCGTGAACGTGAAGGTTGCGCGAGGGCCCCGCCCTTACTGATCTGTATACAGTACTTGTTTACTACTGTCAGCGGCATGCCGCCTGCACGAGATCCTTTAGTTTGCTGCAGGGAAGCGGAGCGTGAACGTGTCCTCGCAGACGGCGCCGTGGGTACCTACATGTCCTGCTCAGTGCGCGCGACGGGCCTCAACACCCGGCGCACGCTGCTTGGCAGTGGTGAATTGGTGCTGGATTGCGCGGAGAAAGCCAGAGGGAGGCTCTTCTCGCTCGGCCACGCGTGTTTTGCATTCATGGCTGCGAGCAAAAGGAGGGTTTGCAAAGCCACCCGTATCCACTAGCCGTAACTGGGCCAACCAGACCGGAAGCGGACGAGCCAGAAATAGAAGATCCTTCCTGGCTTGTCGCGCGCGGGGAGCGGCGATTCGTCGAGGCGGCTTTGCGATCAGGGGCTGTCCTCGCCATCCCACAGTCGTTCACTCGCTGCGGCGCTCTTGTTTGTTGCACGTCGCAACCTCAAACCCGGCCGTTCTTGCCTGTTGTCCAGTCCCTCGTTCCGCACCTTCGTTCATGCCTTCTTTCGTCACTCGCTCCTGCTCCACCATATCACCGTCCCACTAATACACAAACACCATTGCACACTCGTACGTCCTCGACCCAGCCCGCCCGCTCACCTGTGCAGGCGCAGCCAGCCTCGCAGCCAGCCTCGCGGCCAACCGTGGAAACCACCTCCAACGCCTCGACGACTTCCCATCGTGACATTTCATCGACCCGACCGTCGTGCCTTCGGTTGCTAGCCGGTAGCACAGCAGGCGGACGTCTGCTCCTGCCCCAGGCGGCCTTTGCCGTCGAGCTCTCCACCGGTAGGTGACGGGCGAATTTTCTGCAACCTTCCAGGAATGCCCGCTGACCGCATTCCCCACAGCAGCACCATGTCCCTTCCCCAGCGGCCGGACATGTCGTCCCCCAAGCGGGACCAGCGGCACGTTTTCCGCGACTCGCCCTCGCGTCGTCGGCGGCCATCCGACCTCGAGAACACGCGATCGCACGACTCCGGCACCCCCAGGGCCGCGCCCCAGCAGTCGTTTTCGAGGCCTCTGCCCTCGCCGGGCACGCCTGTACCCATGGAGCAAGACCCCATCATGGGCGGCGGACGAGCCACGCCGGCGCAGGATCTGGGGAGGAAAAAGAGTCTGATTCGACCCGAACGACAGCGCATGGATCCGAGCCACCCCAACTACCACTACCAAAAGCACGCCCAGGGCATGCGGGTCCACCCGTCCACGACTGGCAATGACCCCATCATAGAGGACCGCCTCGAAGCCGAAACCGTCAGCTCCGACAGCACAGAGGCCAAAACCCACCTCCGGAAGCCGTCCGCCGGGCCCTACAACGACAAGCAAGCACCGCTAGATGGCGATGGACCGCACATGCAGAGGAGGCTCACACGGAGCAAAACTGCCGAAAACTTGGAGAAGCAGCGCCAGAAAGAGCGGGATAACCTACGACCCCCAAGCCTGTGGAACGTGTACTGTGCCATCGTTACCTTCTGGTGTCCGGATGCGGTGTTGAAGTGCTTGGGAATGCCCAACAAGGCTCAGCAACGGGCCTGGAGAGAAAAGATGGGCTTACTGAGCATCATCGCGGCTATTTGCACATTCGTTGGATACCTCACCTTTGGCTTCACGCAGACCGTCTGTGCCAATGGGGGACCCGAACGTCTGAGGATCAACAAGGTGGATAAGGGATTTTTGATTGCGCACGGCTTGGCCTACGATCTCGCGGGATCCCATCATCCCCTTGCCCGCGGCGTTCCCGAGAACGCCAACGTTCTTTTCGACCTACCGGAGAAGCACGGAGGCCAAGACGCCAGTTTCTTGTTCCAAAATGTCAATGGAGCATGCAAAGACTTGATCACACTCGCCGCGAACTCTGACGTACCTACCAACGGAAAAAACGAGCTGGCATGGTACTTCCCCTGCACGACTTTCAATCAGGATGGCTCGACCAAACCAAATCTCACGATTCCGTATTATAACGGATATGCCTGTCATACGTCTTCCAATGCTCGCAGGGCTTTCTATGGCCTCCGGAACTCCGGAGAGGTATACTTTACGTGGGATGACATCAAGAATAGTTCTCGCCACCTCATGGTCTGGGGCGGAGACGTGTTGGACCTGAGCCTTCTCGATTGGTTCAACAAGTCTCAAGTTGCCGTTCCTAACAGGTTCGATGAAATCCGGCAAAACGACAAACTTAGAGGCTTGGACGTCACTCGCGCCTTTTCGTCAAGCTACGACAAGAAGATTGCGAGGTGCTTTACACAAATCATCAAAGTCGGATCTATCGACACCGAAACCATTGGGTGCATCGCCTCCAGGGTTGTCCTCTATGTGTCACTGGTCTTTATTCTGGCCCTTGTAGTGGCGAAATTCATCCTCGCTCTGGCTTTCCAATGGTTCCTCTCCAGGAAATATGCAGCGAAGAAGACTTCACTGGGGACCAATTCTAAGCAGCGAAAGCAGCAGATCGAGGAGTGGAGCGATGATATCTATCGCCCACCGCCAAAGCTCATGGATCCCTCATCCGGTCCAGATCGGTCGAGCAAGCGTGGAAGTCAATTCCTGCCTTCTACCTCTAGGTTCACCAGCCCGTACGCCATGGAAAAATCTGTCAAGAGTCGTGCTCCGCCAACCACCATGACTAACCAGAGCTCAACCTCTCGTCTCCTTTCATCCAACGCAATGTATAGGCAGCTCAATACAAGCCATGGCACTCTCCCGACAGCCGGTGAAAGCCGGTCAAGTGTTATGCTCTCAGGAACGGCGGATACGACTCGTTTCTCCAGCGTAGGGATTCAATCGGAGGGACCTGGACCCGCTGGTTTCGTCCATGAAATGGTCGTGCCTCAACCTCCAGATGACTGGCAGCCATTTGGCTACCCCCTGGCCCATGCTATTTGCTTGGTTACCGCTTACTCCGAGGGCGCCGAAGGCTTACGAACGACTCTGGACTCCGTTGCCATGACAGACTACCCCAACAGCCACAAGATTCTTCTCGTCATTTGTGACGGTATGGTCAAGGGCGAAGGCGAAGACTTGACTACTCCTGAAATTTGTCTTGGAATGATGAAAGATCATGCCATACTACCACATGAGGTCCAGCCTTTCTCATATGTCGCAGTCGCCAGTGGCTCGAAGAGACACAACATGGCAAAGATCTACTCCGGCTTTTATGATTACGGCGAGGATTCCCGCATCCCGGTCGACAAGCAGAGCCGTGTGCCCATGATGGTTGTTATCAAGTGTGGAACTCCAGACGAAGCAAAGAAGTCGAAGCCGGGTAACCGAGGAAAACGAGACAGTCAGATAATTTTGATGTCGTTCTTGCAAAAGGTCATGTTTGATGAGCGCATGACGGAGCTTGAATTCGAGATGTTCAACGGTATCTGGAAAATTACTGGTATTTCGCCCGACTACTATGAGGTCGTACTCATGGTGGATGCGGACACGAAGGTGTTCCCGGACAGTCTGACACACATGATCTCCGCCATGGTCGTGGACCCCGAAATCATGGGACTTTGCGGCGAAACCAAAATCGCCAACAAGCGTCAATCATGGGTATCAATGATCCAAGTGTTTGAGTGAGTATCACCGTAACATTTCAGGATCGCCTCACTGACAGCTGCAGGTACTTCATCTCTCACCATCTGTCCAAATCCTTCGAGTCCGTCTTCGGTGGTGTAACATGTCTGCCGGGTTGTTTCTGCATGTATCGCATCAAAGCCCCGAAGGGAGCGCAGAACTACTGGGTACCGATTCTCGCGAATCCGGACGTTGTCGAGCACTACTCGGAGAACGTGGTCGACACATTGCACAAGAAAAACCTTCTCTTGCTCGGCGAGGACCGGTATCTGTCAACGCTGATGCTCAAGACATTCCCCAAGCGCAAGCAAGTTTTCGTGCCGCAGGCCGTGTGTAAGACCACCGTACCCGACAAATTTAGCGTTCTGCTGTCACAGCGCCGGCGGTGGATCAATAGTACGGTTCACAATCTGATGGAACTGGTGCTCGTACGAGATCTATGCGGTACCTTCTGCTTCAGCATGCAGTTTGTCGTTTTCGTCGAGCTCATTGGCACGCTGGTTTTGCCGGCTGCTATTGCCTTCACCATCTACCTAAGTAAGCATTTCCCCTTTCGATGGCCCGCATGTGCACTGACGTTTTCCAGTTGCCATTTCGATCAAGGCCGCCATTCTGCATACAGCGGCGCCTGTTATTCCCTTGGTGCTGCTTGCGCTCATTCTGGGCCTTCCCGCCGTCCTAATCGTGCTAACTGCCCATCGCTGGTCGTACGTCGCATGGATGCTTGTCTATCTGCTGTCGCTGCCCATTTGGAATTTCGTGCTACCCACCTATGCCTACTGGAAGTTTGACGACTTCAGCTGGGGAGACACACGGAAGACAGCAGGTGAGAAGACGAAGAAGGCCGGTCTGGAGTATGAGGGCGAGTTCGACAGCAGCAAGATCACGATGAAGAGGTGGAACGACTTCGAAGCTGGTAAGTTGTGCCTATGCACAGCCCAACGATCCCGATGATGCAGCGACTGACATGTGCATGACAGAGCGAAGACTTAAGGCCCCGAGCGCCGGGTGGTCACAGCAGAACACATCGGCTGGAGGATGGCCCCCTTCGCAGCAGCAGCATGGATATGACCCGTACTATGACACTTGATTCTCGCATTGTGGCGTCGCATGGGATGGACAGCCGTCGCTAGCGGTCTGCACGACGAGCTAAAAGATTGCATTGTGTTACTGGGTTTGGAGCACCGCTTTTTCGAACTGCATTTCTCGGGCTGGGTTTGCTTTCTCTTTCGTCGTGGGTGGCGGGGTGTCTGTTGTAGGGTCTTTGTCTTTGGGGAATGTGTGCGTATTGTACAGGGAAGAGAGCTGGCCGTTGAGTTTGTATATGGAACCACTTAGATTTAGTCGTAATTGTTCTTCTCTCCCCTGGGCACGATACGTAGTCACAAACTTTACTGTTCTAAAATGATGGTCTCATGGCCATGAGATTCCCAAAAATGGTCGAGAGCACATGGCGAAGTTGCATGTACATTATACAAAGCGGTGATGATGTGCTGCCCCAACACGGCGACGGCGGCGGCGGCGGCGGCGGCGGCGGGGCGCTGTGACTGGCTGGCCGGTGCGTTGTCGCTGTCTGGAGTCATGGAAGTGGCACAAGGCTCAGCTGCCACTCCGCTTTCAGAATGCGGTGCATGGGCGAGCTCGCCTCGCGTCCTGAAGCTGTGCGCTGGACATGGGCCAAAAAGCGGGGAGAAGGGAGATACGTGGCCGCGGTGACACCAACGGGCGGACCTTGGCCACACTGTGGCCTCGTCGCTGCGCGTGGTGCGAGGAATGGAGCAAAGGAAGGGTCGCGGGAGCGAGTGCTGGAACCTTGGAATGGACGGCCCTGTGCAGTAATTACGGAGACGGGTGTGACAGAGTCGCCGCCAAGAAGGGCTGTTTTGCCGACAGAGAAAGAACGGAAGCGGAAGGCACAGCTGAAGCGCTGCTGCCGTCGGAGGAGGGCCACACCCCCGCCAGTTTGCAGAGCGCACCTGCCTCTTTGCGCGGCGTGAGAAGGCTCAGGGCTGACGTGCGGCTCGCTGAGACTTCACGACTCCTCCACATCTCCCCTCGCCGTTGCCGTCGCCCGCTGCATTGGCTCTGCGGCCGCCTGTGCGCCCCGCGAACAACGGACGGCGGAATCTGATATATCGCGACACGACGACACGACGACGGTGACCCTTCCAGACCGCTCCGCCGCACGCGCGCCTGCGGAACAGTGCCCTCCGCTGCGCTGCGCTGCACTGCGTCGTCGCTCCTGCTGCTACTGCTGCATGTCGTAGCGACTTCCTCGCTCTGCGGCCAATACAGTCCCGCCGACCCTGGGCCCATCGCCCTCATTCGCTCCTCCCCGCTGACATTATACTCTTCGCATGCTGCCCGGCTCCCAAAAGGCCTCGCAGTAGGGGCCAGGGCCTGCAGCGCTGCCGATCTCCTCCTGCGTCTCGTCCCCCACGGCTGCTCTGCTTGCAGCAGCACGAGAGCCGCTTGGCCTCGACCTCCAGCTTCACGCAATCGTGTGGCCTCCGCTTTGGCTCCGTCAGAGCCCCATAAGTCCATATACTTAGCCGGCCGCTCCTTCCTCCCCTTGTGCACCGGCAGCCCGCCCTGGTCCCGGCGTCGTCAGTCGTCAGGTGTCCGGCCGTGACTGATGGCCGCCTCCCTCGAGCACCAATATCATGACCCGTCTCTCGCTCCGCCCGTCTCGGTAGACGACCACGGCCACGACACACCAGTACCGAATGCCCACCCGCTTCACTCGCAAATCGCGCACCCGTCAGACAACCACCACCCACTCCCCATCCCAGGCCTTCTGCCAGACGACCAAGAGCTCGCCTCTGCCTCGATCCTCGCCACCCTCTCCGACAGCAGACCCCCCACCAGCCCAGGGGAGAATGACCAGGACATGGACGACGATCTAGGAGGAGGCATTTCACTGCTAGACCCGGCCCAGGAACCCGTGCAGTCCCATCCGAACATGTCGGCGCCAGAATCGGACAGTGACGAAAGTCCTGCAGTTGAACTCCCCGAAGTTTCCATGGGCCCCATTCACCAGTTCCCCACCCCAGAATATCTCCTCCAGATGGGCCAGTCGTTCGTCGACGCCCACGGGGTTCTTCCAAACATGGCCTTTAGCGTACCCAGCCATGTGGACTTCTCAAGCATAGTCGATCAGCTTGTTGGTATCGGATTCGCTACTGTTGTTGCACAGAGTGACATGGACTCGCTGGGCGTTCAGCCGGATTACTCCAATGGGGAGAATCCTAATGCGCAGGACAGAGAGTCATTCGTGGACATCTCAACCTTCCTCGACCGCTATGCCGCACGACCCAAAGAGCGCATTGCCATCGGGCTTGATGCGATTGACCAGCCCGCCATCATCACTAGGGATGACCTCTGTGGAGACGGGTGCGACTTTCAGGGCATCAATTGGTCGCTCCTAAACATGACTAGGAGCACAGTCCGTACGAAGAGGAACGCTTTCGAGACGACACGGCTGCGCAATAGGCTAGGCCACGAACAACAGGTATGAACACCAATCCACCCGTGAAAGCATTGTCTGATGACCCGAAGAATATTCCCCCGGGAATTCCCAAAGGCGACGACCTCTTCTCCTTCAGGAGGATGAACACTGCTCACAGAGCTAAGATCTCACATTTCCAGCTCCGCAATCTTCTTGCATCTACGTCGAGGAACGACATTTTCTGTTCCAGCGGCGAATCGGTGATCAGAACGGATGCTTCCGGCGCAGATGCCGATTGTGTCATCGATCTCTCCAGAGCCAAGTCGCATGGCCGACCAGTTCTCATCTCCACGTTGGCCGCGGCGGATCATTTTCTAATTGCGGGAGGATTCTATGGGGAATACGCCCTCACTAACCTTGCGTCCACATACGGTTCCCCCACCAACATTGGTCGCGCAATACCAGACACCCACGCCGTGGCCAGCCCCATCACCAACCACATTTCCATGTTCAGCTCCAGATCGAATTACACCCCGCAAGCCGTGCTCTGCTCCAACGACAACCGACTGCGAATTCTCGACTGCGAAACCAACACGATCACAGATTCCTTCCTCTACACCAAGCCGATAAATTGCTCGGCAACATCACCCAATGGTCGCCTCCGTGTCGTTGTCGGCGACTTCAATGAAACCCTCATCACCAACGCCGAAACGGGCCAGCCTTTCGAAACCCTCAGCACACATGCGGACGATGTCTTCGCTTGCGATTGGGCCGACGACGGAATACACGTTGCCACGGCCGCCCAGGATCGACGGATCGTGGTATGGGACGCGAGAAACTGGTCTCAGCCCCTGTCCGTCATGGGCTCCGAGCTCTCGATCCCCCGATCTGTCAAGTTTTCACCACTGGGGAGCGGCCCGAGGGTTCTTGTCTCGGCAGAGTCCGATGACTACATCAATATAATCAATGCCCAGACATTTGAGTCGAGACAAGTCTTTGACTTCTTTGGAAAAATAGCGGGTATGAGCTTCTGTCCAGATGGCAGTAGTCTCTTCGTCGCCAACTCCGACTCCAAGTTTGGCGGCCTGATGGAGTTTGAGCGGTGTGGGTGGGGCGAGTACAGGGAGTGTGGAAGAGGACGATACGATACTCCTGTAGACTGGTTGGACGACGACGCCATGGACGAAGGTCTTAGTGTCGTCTCGACTTGGCAAGAGAGGAGCAGGAGGGGCGTGGGTGTTGGGTGTTTAGCTGTGTAACAAATGGGTGTAGATGCATATATGGATGGTGAGCTATGGTGGATTTTAACAATATTGGTACCCCTTATCCCTTCCCCACATCCCCATCTTTTCCACTAATACATTTTCACATGTTGCAGGCAAGCACACACAAAACATCACCCCATCTTTACCCCCTCTCCTTCCCTTCTTTCCCATACTGTTATCTTGTTTGTGGATGAGTTTTCATATCACAAAAGTCGGGACTTTGCTTTGCCTGCCTGGTTACAACCAGACCGGGCCGAGCTATAGATGGAGGCATTGTTTTGGTCTTCTTTTGGCTTTCGTTGTTCGTTTGTTTGGTTTGATTTGCATTTTTTTGAAAAGGCAGGGTCGAACGAGAGATACCAGAAAGTACATGCATCGGCATTTGTCGCGGGTGGAGTGTAAAACTGTTGTCACTTCTATTTCCTTTGAATATTCTTCGAAGTTGGGACCGGGGTTTGGCTGGCATAAATATAAGATTAGGGATACCCTCGCGGGTACGGGAATTTGAATTTGGGATTGAGAGGGTTAGAAAGGTGCATTAGGATGGGATGGGATGGATCAGGGCTCGGACTTGTGTGCGTCGTCACTGGATTAGCTGGGAGACCGAAATTGCTGAAGTTTTTCTTTGGTTGAGATGTTCACGTCTTTATTTAATCCCTGATGCTTGAGACGAAATCCTGCAGTATCTACAGAGGGAATCTGAGGCTGCCTATCTGGGCCAGAAATTGGTGCATGTCCTGCCCAGCCACATATGAGCCCAGACCAAATCCACCTTTGGACCGGAACATGGATTCCCCGTCCTTATCTGTCCTAGATCGGACTGAACTGAATGGATACGTGAAGCAAGCACGCATCCGGTTTCCTCCGATAGGGCGGTGTAGGACCCAATAGGGAAGGGGCAAGACTGGATTGGATTGCGGTGCCTGGGATGGGGGGTGTATCTTGCATTGCATGCTGTCGGGTGCAAGGTGGATTCTGCAAGGAGGATTCTGCATTTCGGCACTTGCATTTGTTCTGCATGGAAGGATTCGGCTCTTTGATTCGCATAGCTGATTGGGGGAGGGTGGGAGGCCGGAAGTATTTTGGTGTGGCGGCTGGGCCGATCGCCGGGGAAAGAGGTATGTTTAGATGGGGAAATATGGGAGGAGACGGGCTTGTTGGCTGGGCTGAACTGGACTGTGGAGTTGCTGGGACCAGAAAAATACAATCAAGGTTTGTAGAGTACCTCGATCACGCGAGTGCAAAGAGGGAGGAGGTGCAGATGTAGAGAGGGTGGGTGGACAACACATCGACGGACCGGGTTGATGGCCCGGCAGAATATTTCAAAGGCAGGAGAGAAGCGAATCATGAAAGGGGAGTGCAGGAAAGAAGCGAATGTGCAGAAGTGGAGCGGCGGATGGACAGCGGACCCTGGACCTCGCTATTCGCACGCAAACTTGGCGTCGCTTAATGTTGGCTTGAAGATATCTGGCTGGGCAGGTCGGGAAAGGAAAGCAAGGGAAAGTATTCTTAAGGGACATGGGTATGGATATGGATATGTGGATTAGTAGGTTGGCTGACTAGTTGGGTCATAGATGGATGGATGGAGAGATGACGTTTGTGTTGGTGTTGGCTGTGAAGGGATAGATAGACTTGAGTGTGTTGGCTGTCGAGTTGACTTGGGTAAAGCGACGGGGACGAGGTGTCTAGCGCTTGGTTCGAGTATTTGGGGATTGTTGTAAGGAGGTTTGAGGAAACTGATTTTATTGGACTTGGGATCTGAGGTCGGTATCGATGTGAGAGTGATTGGAGTGAACCATTTAGAAAACCAAGGGACACGAAGTGTAGGTAGTTTGGTGGGAACGATCAAGGCAGGTAAAAAAGTCTATACCTGAGGGTAGTAGGCAGTATGAGTTGCTAGCGGGTTATACGTGTTTCGAGAGTGTGTACTTCGTGCATGCTTAGATGTTATCCTCTGGTACTAGCGTTGTGGGTTGGACGAGGCAAGAAAAACAACTGTACGTATATTGACAATCATCACCCTCTTGAACTGGAGGTGACGATGCAGTGCAGACTTGGCGTTGTCAAGACAGGAGGATGAAAACAAGGGCGATGTCTAGTTCCGGACGAAATTGCGTCACGGTCGGTCGATGTTCCTAGGTGTCCTGAAATTCATGATTCCCAAATTGGACGCGGCCCTTCTCATTCTGCAAGATCGAGTTTCAATTTGGAGAGTATTACTCTACGTTCAAGTGATTCTACTATACATGCAAATTAGGGACCCTGAGAGGTTGAAGTAGAAATGGTAAAGAGGCCGCTACATAAGCAGGAATTGAAATCCAGTTACACTATGGTTGCCTCCCGGAATTTAGGTCGATCCGCAAAATTTCCGTCATGGGACAAGGACTTCCCGTCCCAGTACCAGCTGCACGCTACGCCAAAACTTCTGAAAATAAGACGCTCTGGGCTATTCTTGGAAGTCTCTGTTACAAGTTGAAGTAGCAACGCCAGATCAATTTTGATGCGCAGGATAAACGCATTCTTTAGGATCCGCGCCACCTCCATCCCAGAGTCTCCGTAGTCAGCGTCGAGGTAAGGCGAAAATTGACAGTCTGCCTCATACCATGCCTCGCGGGAATACGAATCATCGTGGGACAGGGGACAGACTTCTGTTGTGGTCCAAGCATCAATCACTTTGGTAAAGTACGGGCCCTTCAGGTTGTTCAGGGTATTAAACCAGCGCACATTACCGTCCACTGAAGCCCACAACCAGAATGGCGCCCTATGTTCCGAGGGGCGGCATTTCTTTGCCTGGCGGCCAATTTCAGGCGGGTATTGAGTCCAAAGTAGGTCATCCAGGAGCGGCATCCGCTATAGGCCGGCGAGGTACTGCTCGCCTTGCAAATGGATCTAGAATGCCCATGCGAGGCCTAAGAGCGCAGGTATCTTGTCCATCGGCACGGAGAGATCTCGACTCGAGTAGTCGGTCACAATAACCTGCCAGCGGTCCAATAGCTCTTCGGCCGCGCAGTCGCCTGGGATGTGGGTTTTGTTGAGACTTTGCATAGGAGTGCCCCTCTGCGTCAGCGTGGCAGTCTGACACTCCCAGAAGCGCTGCTCATGAGTGTAAGTCTGTACACGCGGAGAGAAGATTTGCTCCTGTAGCGTCCAGCCATGATGGAACAGGGGCTTATCGCTGGAGTCGGTGTAGACGAGCCTCGTGGCGAAGATTCTACCTTCCCCAGTTTAATCTTTATTCGAAAGAAGGGAGATCTCGACAGGATTTTCTTGTTCCGGAGGATTGTATGAATCGAATATACCGTCTTAGGCTGATGCTGCACTTCCGGCAGCGATGGTGAGCAAGGCTTCGCCGTATATGTGTTGCATTCTTGCCGACTCCGAGTTTCAGTTGTCGACGGCTTTTGAACCCTTGCCTTGCATGATGCAAAGTGCATCCACCTATAAATACTTGACTTCAAGCCGTCTAGTTCTAGTGATTGCATATTTTATGGTGGAAGGTATTGCATCCTCGGAGAAGCCGGTTTTCCGATGGTCGAGGTTGAGGGATGTCGTTGGGTAGCTCATGCAAGTCGCAGAGCCCGGTACCGAAGGCACTGTTCACCAACAGTAACTGAGAGCTAGGTATGACAGTGAGACTGGCGAAGAGAGTGGAGCACTCTCCTCGGTCGCCTCGACAAGCCTTATGGTGTGCTCCTTCTCGTCGGCGTCTACGTTGATGAGCCCGAAGGTAGCTTCCTCTCGACAACATTTGTGCGGCTACACTGCTGGTGGTTCTTGGCACAATTTTCTATCTAACTCTCAACGAGTTCGTAATTGTCCTTGGTATTTTCCTGCTTATCTGGCGGTCGATGCTGCAGAAATCCACTTGAAGGGCAATCTGGGCGGCGTACGGGTCAGCCCACGCAACTCGGATACTACATGCTTTTTGAAGCGAAACATCTTACTTGGACTGGCAGTGAACACAAGTGACCCGGCACATATGTGAGTTTTATTCTGTTCTTCACGCATCATGCGCTGTCCAGTTTCCTCCAAATGGAACATCCTAGCCTCTCTTAAAGCATTGAATCCGGACTCAATAACATATAGCGTGTCAGGACACTTCTTGTTACTCATCACTACCAGGCACCCGTAGCACACCGTAACTCCCTCAATTCTTTCCTCAAGCCTGGAGCCTCGTCGGAACTGTGATCCACGCCGGAGCTCTCCCAGGAGCCGGCGGGCCTGGTAGATAGGAGGTGCCCATAGCATGACGCGCCCATCTAGCACCGGACGTTCCCAGAGTCTAACACTCCAGGCTGGGTTTTCAAGATGGAAGTCAAACATGAAATGAGAATGCAGGGGCGGTTTTCATGTTTCATTTCAGCGCCAAACCAGGGCGTGGGGAGCGAATACGTGCGCAGGCAGCCGAATAAAAACATCAGGAAAAGCGTGTGCATATTGCTCGACAGCTAATTCAGCTTAGGTCAGACGAGGTAACACAACACAGCAGGAACAATACTGAACTGAGGAGTGCTTGATTGATCGTTATAATGGACAGTACATCAAAACGCTACCAGCTTCGCAATGGGATTTGATAATAACCACGTCGCTGTTTACATTCCCAAATGCCTCGATATCCAAACCTTCACAATTTCCAGGTAAGTAGAGAGTAACGAGAGCGCTGTACAGACATATATATCAAGGAAACCCTATCTACTCACCGACTCCATCATCCACGTCCGTCCCAGAAATCACCCTTCAACCTCACTCAGCTATGCCAAAATCTCAATTAGACAACCCAGCCCAACCCAACCCAACCCAACTCAAACACACCAACTTCCGCGTGTGTATCCACCCAAAACCAAGCAGCAATCACCGAAACGCCCATCTTCAGACCACATTCCTCTCCTTCAAAACACTCGCCACAATCTCCCCAACACGCTGTCCCCTCAAACTCTTCCAATGCACATTTTCCTCCGCAAACCACCTCTGCAGTCTCTCCACCGCCTTCAACACACGCCTATCCTCATCACTTCTCTCCAACAACTCTATCTTATCCTTGGCCCGTCTGAGCGCATCCGCAAATTCCAGATACGCGTCAGCAGCCTCTTTTCCATCCCTCTCCAGCTTCTCCACATTCCTGCCCGAAGCCAAATTCACTAACTCGCGGTCGAAGAACGGAGACGAAGGGGATGTAGAATTGAGCGAGAAGGGAGAGGATGGCGGGATGCAGATTGTGTTTTTGGGGGAAGTGCGCCGGTTTGGAAATATTTCCTGATGGCTTTGACGGTGCAGAGAGTCGGGACTGCGCTTGAGCAATGCTGTGTAACACGTCAGTCAACCTCAATCTTCGAGCCTCTACACACAGTACTCAAGAACGATAAAGACTCTTAATCTCCATCAGCAAAACTTACCCCAGCGCTATCCTGCGTAAGCAGCCCACTCCCGGGAAACCTCCCATGCATAATTCTCGCGCTCCTAAGCGGCGTAACCGGATCCGCCGTATTCCCGATCCAGAGAATGGGATGGCTTGTCTCGCCGCCAAAGGCGCCAGTGTAGCGATACACGGCACGGATTTTCCAGGCTGCGCATTTCATCCGGAGGATCGACCATATAGATCCGGAAGTCGGGGACGTGTTTTCCAGCTCGTGCCAATAGCTTTCGAATGCTGAGATATTTTCCTTGCTTTGGTCGTTGCCGTCGGAGCAGAGGATGGAGATTTCAGGGACGTCTGATAGGATGGGGAGAGCGGGAGCTGAGGAGTTGAGAGGGCATTGGTAGATGTGAGCAGGGCGGAAAACATTAGCGAGCATGTCGAGAACATTTCCACTACCGGATTCCACGGCTGCGAAGATGTCGGCTAGGAAAGGGAACATGTAGGCTGGTAGGTAAAGCGAGGTAAAGGCTAGGCCTTTGAGGTCGGAGTAGGAGAAAACCTCTGGTCCAGATGGGGTGGTGATTGGCAGTGGGTTGTGGTAGAGGCTGTTTAGAATGGTTGTGACCCGCTCTTTGACGTCGCTGACAGTGGATGTGCTCTTCGCGAGACGGCATTGCTCCGGGCCGACATTGACGCAGTAGCTGTAGAACAAATCCATGACCTTCTCCGCATCATGAAGGCTCCCGTTGCCCAGACTCTCGTTGTAGTCGTCTGAATTAACAACGCCATCGAGGACAAGTCGGCCAACGCGGTCGGGGAACATTGACGCAAATGTTGACCCAAGATAAGTTCCGTATGAGAATCCCCAGTACTGCAGCTTCACGGACTCCTCTTTGGCAGTACTGTCCTGGAGCTCGTGTTTACACGATTGGTGTGATTTGACATACTCGGCGTGCTTTTCTGCAAGCTCAAGCATGTCCCGAGCGACAGAGGCTGTACTCATGTATTGCTTGATGTTCGACCCATCTTCCTTCTCCATGACCTGCTTGCACGCAGATCCATAGGCGTGTGTCATTGACCATCTCCGGCCAAGAGATGCATCTGAGCTTCCAAGGATGCCTTCTGAATACTCTCGTAGCATCCAAGACCACTGGGCATCGTCATCGAGACACGTAGCTGCAGGTTCAGTCAATCCAATACCTCGCGGATCGAAGCCTATAATATCGTAGTATCGGTCTGAAGAATGAAATGATGCTGGAGAGTTGGCCGGATCAATAATGGTCTGGATTGCCTGCGCTTCGAGCAGAGCGAGACCAACGCCTGAGCCTCCCGGGCCACCAGGATTGATGAGTACGGGCCCCCCGTATCTTGAGTCTGTGACTGGGACTTTGGCTGGGAGCTTGGCGATAGCAAGACTTATGGTTTCACCTGGGTGTGTTCCATTGAAGTAGTCTAGAGGGAGCTTCAACTTTGCACACTCAAAGCCATAGTAACATGGATGGAATTCGAGCTGCTCTGTGGCTTCGATCTAGACGCATGATGAGTATGAAAGACGCGGGAAAGCAGGGGAGAACGAAAGGAAAAAATGGGAGCACGGGGTGGGGAAATAATAAATTTGTGGCTTGGGGCATAGTATGCTAGGGTTGGGTTATTGTAGGCGCCATGATCAGATAAGACAACTGGTGGAAAGAAGATGAGGCAATCTGAAGCGAACATACTGCAGACCACTGAAAATCAGACGATGGCGTAGTGAAGCCGTCTTGGCGGTTACTCCAAGGAAAAAGGCGGGAAAGCGAAGGTGCATCCGGGTGCAGGCTCAAGATAAGAGCCGATGCGAGCGCTCCAGTAACGAGCAATTGGCGACGTCTGCTGGACGGCCTCGAGAAAGCCTGTTCTGTATCGGGACCGCCCTTCATGCTATGTCCGGCTTTTGGTTTGGAAGAATAGGTGCGTGATAGGTGCGAGATTGAGAAGCTAAGGGGATCGAGGAGGTGTGAGGTTGAAGTCAAGACTCGCTAGCCACGAATCCTTATTAGGCACCCATCGGCAACGACTTTGTGGCGGTGCAACTCCATTCGACGATCTCCTCGATCCTCTTCGCATTTTCCTTGGCGGCGGCTTCAAGCACGTAAGCAATTGACGCAACTGCATCCTTGATGATCGCGAGTCCAAATTTGGCCTTCAATGTCGTTGTCGCCGTCTGCACAGTTTCTGCAGCGTGACATGCAGCGCACGTTCCCAACGGCACCCAGTGCCAGATTGAGGCAAACTATCGGCGATATTAACATGCTTGTCCGTACATACAGTCTAACGGAGCATCAGTGGAATTTTGGCAAGAATAAGAATGTGGGGGAGCATAACCGAGCCGGGGGTCTGAAAATAGGAAGACAATCTATTCCATTTCCAGAATATAGCGTTGGACCTCACTCCAACCAAGTTTGATGCCCAAACACTCCCCTCCACTCCATGCCAACCCGCAAGCCAGAGCCCCTCTTCCAGGTGCCCTCCATGTCTCTAGCGAGGAGCGAGGAATTAGTCGAGTTGAGGCAAATGCAGTCACGAACCATGGATCGGGAGAAGAGGTTATGCAAAAGGCAGACAGCAGCAGTTCTGATTTGACTATGGGGTATCAATCATCTCATCTGATCAAAGTTACCAGCCCAACTCGCACTCGTTAACCCACCTGCCCTGGAGGCATACGAGGATTCATAGAAGCTTATTGACTCGCCAGCGCCAACCCATTAAAGCAGAGAGGCCACACACCCTCCAAGATGATCGAGGCCATAAACAAATCCTTCCATTTTGGGTGTTCCATCGCAATTTCGTTCCAGTAATGACCGTTTGAAGCATCAGAGAGAAAGGGAGACTGAGAAAGGGTATGTCGACATGAATCTCGAACGAGATCTCTACCACTGTTGACCGCCGCCCTGTCCTCCCTGATCTTGACCGCCGCCGCCATAGCTGCCTCCACCACCACCACCTTGGCTGTAGCCGCCACGGGGTTGGTAGCCGCCGCCTTGCTGTCCGCCCCAGCCGCCACCGGAGCCACCACCACCACCGGAATAGCCTGCGTCTTGATTGTTAGTGGAGAGTAGGGAGTTTGTGTCAGATGCTAACTCACCTCCTCCTCCTCGGGACTGGTATCCGCCGCCTGAAGAAACAGTCAGTATGGAACGAAATGATTAGATGACGGTGGGCCTGCCGTTACCTCCTCCATAGCCTCCACGGGATTGGTAGCCGCCGCCTCCTCCTCCTCCGTAGCCGCCGCCACCACGTCCTCCACCGAAGCCGCCGCCGCCACCTCCACCGGAGGCACGGTCGGATGCCTTGTCGACGCGGACCATACGGCCATCGAACCTGATGACATGTTAGTACAAGCTCGTGCCAAATAAATGTGAATCCTTCCTAGGTAGATGGAAAACGTCGGTCACACGTGGTCTGGTATCCACTGAAATCGACTAATAGGAATGGGGAAGGTCGGACAAAAAGAACACTCACTCAACGTTGTTCATTCCTTGCATAGCGGCATCAGCCTCGGATTCCTGGGAGAAGCGAACAAAGCCGAAGCCACGGCTGCGGCCAGTGTCGCGATCTTTCACGACAACCTGACGGAGGTGAGCATGGTGATTGCTGAAAGACACAGGCGGGACACTTACGGCCTCCTCGACCTGGCCAAACTCCTCGAACTTCTGTCGAAGAGTGGTGTCATCGGTGTGCCAAGCAAGGCCTCTGCATTGGTGTTAGCTTGATGAAGTAGGCAGGAGGATGAAGAGACTTACCCAACGAACAGCTTAGACATGCTGGATGTCTGGCGAACTGCACTCTAAACGGTCTCAATTCACACACTCTTCTCAAAGGGCGCGCGCGACAAATATTGACTCATGACAGGCTCACACGACGGAAAGTACAAGGTTGTAGAGCGTCGGTAGAGAAAGAAAAAGGAAACAGGGCAGTGAGGCCGTGGCGGCTCCAAGTGAGCGAGGCAGAGCAGGGCATGATGATAGAACGAACATTTGGTCTTTAGCACCGGAGCGAAGGTCGATCGATCGTGCAGGGTCTTGTTCCTGGGAGTAGTCGCAGCAGAGAGACTGGTAGAGGGCTGCGAGGTGGTTGTTGCAGGTGAAGTGGTTGGTGTAGGTGGTTTGGAGATGGCAGATGGCGGGGCAGGAAAAGATTGCGAGAAAATCTGGGAGATAAGTTACCCCTCCGTACTGGAAGAAAGAGCGCTAGTGGATTTTAGAACACTCTGGCACTCAGGCAAGCGGCTGGGGGCAAAAGATGATAATAAAGGCGGCGGCCGGGTAGGGCAGAAGATGTGGGGTCCGGATTGCGAGTCCCTGGTCAAAGGCAGAGAACGGCAGTCTGGGAGTCTGATATGCAGGCCATGCGATGGCGACGGCTACTTGTAGTCGTGCGTCCGCAGGCGGGCAGAGGTGGGCATCATGGGCCTGCCGGGTCGTTCACACACACATCTTGGCGAGCTGGACGAGGTTGACGGTCTCCAGCCCAGTGCTCGCTGTCCCGTGGTCCAAACATCATGCGGCCTGATGCCAGGCCATGGCCTATCCGCACGCCCCAGGCCCAATGGCAGGCGTGCGGGAGGTGCTACTGTCGGGGCTCGCGGCGCCTTATGCAAAAGGACGACTGCTCAGATTCTTGATAGGCCGGCAGCAGGCCACGCTGAGTTCTCACAGGAAAAGCGGCCAGCACGCAGAGGGTTTCATGATTGGGCAATTCCAAATTTCGTGCAAGTAGGACGCTGCGGTCCAGCGTGTGGCGTGTCCAGAAGCGCAACAGCGTTTGGGGCAGACCCAAAAGGAAAGGATATTTTCCCGCGTGGATGCGTCGATGGCGAGCGAGCATTGGACGGACGAGGATGGTTCAGAGAAGCTTATCAAATTTGATTATCGCAGCAGCCAGTGTGCAGTGCGCAGGTGGAGCCATGGCGACGGCGTTGAGCCCGGCACCGCGCAACCCCCGGCTCGAGCGAACAGACCATCTGGATGCAGCGCACGGCTGGGGCGAGCATTTAAAAAAGCCGCCGCTGCAGGCTGTCACGGTCGACGTCGTCGATGGGGATTAGTCGCGGGCCACAGAGCAGCGTGGGCATAACGAGCGTGTTTGCTGCCATCCTGCGTTTCCTGCCATGTAGCAGAGTCTTGCCAGGCAGGGCTGCGCCGTCATGCTTCGATCTGTGCCGTCGCCGGCTCGGCCAATCAGCGCGCGGCATGCCACGCCTCGCCCACCTCAATGGCATCGCCGCGACTGCGAGCAGCTGTCAGTGGGAATTGTGCTCTCAGACGGCTGTTTGCTGCTCTTGCCGTGACTCGGGTTGCTGGGCCTGTTCCCCAGAGTCTGATGGCATCCTGGAACGGCCTCTGGGGAGTGCCACTCGCACCGGCGTGGGCGGACTGCTCCTTCTCTCTCTCACTGCACAACTGCAACACCAGCGGTGCTCGGGGCTGCCTCTCTTGGTGGCTGCGATGGAGCACCCACCCACACCTTCCTCTCTCCTCCATAGGACGCATTGTGATATTGCCTGGCGTGCAACAGGCCGGCCTCAGGTCTCGTTACACAGAGTCGACCTCTCCCCCATCCCGGACGCCTCGCCCTGTCTTCTGACAGTCTCTGCTGCTGGCGTGCTCGCGAGCTTCATGCTGTACCACGCTCACTCATCAATCGAGTGCTCCGGCTCCACTTGAATCCTTATAACGGCCCGGCGCGCTCGGTCAGCCGCCCGCTTCGGGTCTTCGTTATAGGCCCATTAAGTGCCGCGTCTGACGCTCCCCATGGACATTCGACGTTGGCTTGCAGAAACAGTGCTGCCAGAGAGGCTGCCGAGCCTTCCCGAACAGCTCGGGCTGCCGCCGTTTCTTCAGCCCAAGGAGCAGACCGAGCAGCGGCGCCAGAAGGGGAACCGCAGGCGGAAGCGTGGCACATCGGACAGCTCACTCCTCGATCACCGCCCAATAGGGAAGAAGGCTCCCCCAATCAACTACGAAACCAATATCGACGAGGGTACCGATGCCGGCCCCTGCAGTGATGCAACTAGTGCATCCAGCTCCTCCGGGAGCAGCAAGTCGAGCCACAAGTACGCACGCAGACCTCGACGCAAGACACGACTTGAGCGCTACGAGCATGCAGCAAAGGAGATCGACGGACGGGGGAAGGAAGCACACCTTAACCGGAAGGGCGAATCAAGGAAAAGAAGACGCCAATCAAGGCACAAACAGAGAGGCCAACCGCGGGCTGGCCTTGTTCAGGGCTTCACCGCCAAGAATGTTCCCACAGATCGACTGACTGTAAGGTGCCCGTTCCCATCTTGTTGGTTGGAGTGGCACTGACGATTGGTCCAGCTGAAGCCCCGAGAGAAACTGGGAATCTTCAGCAAGGGGAGGGCATCGTCGCCAGTCAAAGGGCGAGGCCGTAAGCCCCCCGTATGCCAGCACCCCGCACCTCAGCCCATTAACTGTGTCCCTTATAGTGCCGGATTTGGTCTTTTCAGAGATGAAATTCTTGCAGAAGCACAAGAGCCAACCGGAAGTCGTCCCCCAAGCCGGGGTAGAAAAGAGGAAGCGCAGAAAGGATCATGCACGGGCTAGACAGGAAGAGATATCTGCATATTTTACCTCTGTTGGACCAGTCCTAGCAGAGAAGGACGGGAATATCCAAGCGAAGGGGGGCTCCCACCATCGTAAAGCCTTGCCTAATCCTGATCACGAGCGACAGCGACCGCGACCGCGATCGTTACTGTTCGATAACGCCATTCCGACGGTTGAGTTAGGTGATAAAGGGACATATCTGGGATTTAGGAGCAGGGGACCACGGCATCGGAGCGGCAGCTATATCTCATGGTCTGAGTCTGTCCGGGGGCCTAGCGTAACACCAATATATCCTCGAGCAGGTTCTACTATCGACGTCGGTCAGCTCGCCCCGATTCCCAACAGCCGAGATAGGAACCGGACGGGTGTTACAGACGTGTTGTATTCCCGTAATGCCTCCTCTTCAATTTCCAGACGGGTAACGGAAGGAAGTGGACAGCATTTCGAGGTATCGTCTCTGACGCCGGCAATTCATCGGGAGACCCGTTCACATTCGTTCCCGTTGCGTGTCTCTTCACCACGCGCGCTGGATGTACAGGGCAGGAAGGGCCAAACAACTGACATAGCAGCGTCACCAACATCCATGCCATCTGCTCTACCTCGACACCCCCAAATTGGTGGCCAGGAAACCCGAGGTCCGCACGTTGACGGTTGCGGTAGTGGGGCAAAGAGGACGACTACACAATTACCCAAGGATCCGGAGTGTGAGCCCAATGTCCATGGAGTCTCTCATGAGGGTGAACATTTGGAAGAGGGTTCGGACAAGGCCGAACCGCAGAGCTCTTCAAGCCTAGCAAACATTCTACGCGAGTGTAATGCTGCGTTCGACGGCGATAGACGCCGAGTAGCTGGGTCGTACGGGTGCTATCCCCTGTATATTGAGCCCGTCTTGGAGGAGAGAGAAGAGACGGATCCGCCGTCGGATGATAATCCCCAAAGAAGGCCGACAGTTCGGTTTTCCGGAGTTGAGATGCATCACCTTAACATCCCTAACTTTCTAGGGCCAGGTATTTACGAGGAGCAGGCAGAACGATTGCGAGCCATGGAGCGGCGGCAATACGACACGATACATAAAGTTGAAGACAGTCTTTACAAGGAAAAGGATGAGTGGATGGACGACGAGGAAGAAGAGGAAGACAATGGTGAGGAGCTCTTGTGTGGTGAAGGCATGGAACTTCTGCCAGAGGAAATGACATCGCAAGTGGCCGGTGCCGAGGCAGAGTGGTTTGTTCCAGGACTTATCACGCATGGCGAACGTCTCGAGCAGAGAGACAATACTGTTACTCGGGATTTCTGGCGCCCTAATAGACTGTACTGAAGCGTGATCTGATATGCAACGGTCGATGTCTTGTTGTGGTTCCTCGCTCGACATGGCGTGTAGCGCATGACTCAGCATCCAGAAAAACATCCGAAGCAATGACGGCGCTCCATTCGACCTCCCTTCTCCGTACATCCTCGGTTTAAGAACAAAGCGCTACCGATGGATGTGTGCTAACCGGCTGGGCTTCCATAGTATTTTTATGACTTGCCATCAACGCCTGTCGTGGCCGAGTGCTGCCCAGAAATATAGCCAATTGACCCATTTCTTCTATCCGACGATTGTCCCATGCAGACAGTCGTTGGTGACGTTCGTCACGCTGGCTGCGCCTAAATCCCACCGCCCGCCCGCGCCTGCCTGCCCCACCAATCCAGCCAGCTTCGATAAAATTCGGTCGCGGACGCAGCAGCTGGCTGCCCACCTTCACTCAACAACACGCCCGACCTCAACCATGGCCTCTTCCAAGGCTGCCGGACAGTACACCGCCCGCCGCATCGGCGCCCCCAATACCCTCGAGCACCGCGTCTTCATCGAGAAGGATGGCGTGCCCGTCTCGCCCTTCCACGACATCCCTCTGTATGCCAACGAGCAGCAGACGGTCCTCAACATGATTGTTGAGGTGCCGCGCTGGACCAATGCGAAGATGGAGGTGCGTGCTCCCTTCCCCCGAGCGGCGACAGCCCCGCAGCAGTTGGAGCCTTGCGGCTAACGTCTCACCCAGATTTGCAAGGAGGAGACCCTCAATCCCATCAAACAGGACATCAAGAAGGGCAAGCTGCGATTCGTGAGGAACTGCTTCCCGCACAAGGGCTATCTCTGGAACTACGGCGCCTTCCCCCAGGTACGACCTTGACGGCTTCGCAGCCTCCCGATATCGGACAATGGTGCTAATTGCTTCTGCAGACGTGGGAAGACCCGAACGTCGTCCACCCCGAGACCAAGGCCAAGGGCGACAATGACCCGTTGGACGTGTGCGAGATTGGCGAGCTCGTCGCTCGGCCCGGCGAGGTCAAGCAGGTCAAGGTTCTCGGTGTCATGGCCCTCCTTGACGAGGAGGAGACCGACTGGAAGATCATTGTCATTGACGTGAACGACCCGCTGGCCCCCAAACTCAACGATATTGAGGATGTCGAGCGTCACCTCCCTGGCCTCCTGAGAGCCACCAACGAGTGGTTCCGCATCTACAAGATCCCGGATGGCAAGCCCGAGAACCAATTTGCCTTCTCCGGCGAGTGCAAGAACAGAAAGTTAGTTTTCGTACACATTGGCATCCAGCGGCACGCTAATTGGCCGTAGGTACGCCACCGATATTGTCCGTGAGTGCGCTGAGGCATGGGAGCGTCTCATCACCGGCAAGACCCAGAAGGGCGAGATTGCGCTGTGAGTTCAAAAGCAACGTTGTGAAGACCCGACTGACCTGTCCAGCACCAACGTCTCTGTCCCACACTCCCCAGACCGCGTCGACCCCGGCAAGCTCAACATCCCCAAGGGCGAGAACCACCTCCCGGCCCCGATTGACCCCAGCATTGACAAGTGGTTCTTCATCTCTGGCGCTCCCTCCGGTTAAGCGTGAATAGAGGAAGGTCATCGCAGCATATGGGTTTAGGAAGGACAATTCTTGTACTTGCCCGGAGTTGCGCACTTTGCATTTTGGAATGGCACTTGTGAAGGAGCTTTGATACGGCAAAACCAAATGGCGTCGGTGCAATAGATCCAGTTGAACAATAAAAGTTTCGGATCCATATATTCGAGTGCACCATGCAATGCCGTGACTGCACATAATGCGTCCATGGCCAACACACGTAGTTGTACAAGTTCGTATAACATCCGCAGAGATCAGATCTGAATCAATTGCCCAACAACTCCTCCTTCCTTGCCAGTTGCCGCGAATGTCGGTCCACCTGCTCGGTGACTTCTGTGATGCGCATTTTTTCGAGGTCGAGGTTCATCTCTTTTCCGTCCTCTACACTTTGATATTAGTCCAGATCCTTTCGCGAGATTACGATATCCTCGGTAGGTGAAAATATCGACGTACTAAACTTGAGAGCCAGGGTCGCAGGGTCTTTGCTCGCTCTTGGCAGCATCTTAGACTCAATCTTCATGCCATCGGCTCGAGCATTTGGTGGCATCAAGGAGAGGAATATGCGCGCAGACTTTGAGCGCGGGGAGAAGGGATTGAACTTTACGCGGACGTCAGTCAGGAATCGCGTTATCATGTTGAGTGGTGAGCGTCGGAGACCCGGGTTGCGGTGGTGGAGGGAGCACGATGAATCGGAGCCTGATGGCTGTCAGTAAGACGCAATCACTTGGAGAAACACTTGAGGGCTTACTAAAATTCTACTCACGCAATTGCTGCCATTAACCTCCTTCCGACCTTCAATTGATGGTCGGCCATACGATGTGGTCCGAGCGTTTGGAGATCTGGACTTTCGTTTCCCCGCTTCCGGTGTAGCAACATCGTCATCAGTCAAGTGCGAACAACTGGCCGCATCGCGAACTTCCCCACCATGCCACCCCTCCCCTCCACCACGAGCTCTCTCACAAATCGGCTAAACGCGCTCTCGGAGTCGAACAAACACGTCCTGCAACTCATACAACGGTTATCGAAACTAGACTTCCAGCCCGGATCGGTGCCGCTGAATTCGGAAGACGGGGATGTGCGGTTGGAGCTCAGCGCTGAGATCCACGAGAGCTTGAAACAGCTCGAAGAGGATCTTGAGCTGATTAGACAGGAGGTCGAAGATATTGTTCAGGGCATTGGAGGGATTGCGAGGAGGAGAGAGAGCGCGAAGGAGAACGAGAGGAATAGGCTTGCCGTGCTGTTGGCGAGGTTGACGGAGGATTTGAAATCGTATGGGCTCTTCTAACCCCTTTATGCTATTTCATACTGAAATTATGTCTCATAGTTCTCGCACCCAATTCCGCCAGGCCCAGCTCACAGCCAAACGCAACGCCGACCGCGCCAAACTCAAAGAACGCGAACTCCTCTTCTCATACCTACAATCCGGATCCTCAACCCCGTCGTCCACGCACCGCCGCAAAGCCGCAAACTCGCAACTCACGGCCGACGAACTCATCGTAGGCGCCGCATCGGATGTCACCGCCGGACTTCGCCGCACCCACCAGTTGATGCAACAAGAGCTCTCACGCTCCAAATTCGCCCAAGAAACCCTCCAACAGTCTACGGCCGCGCTCGCAGATCTCGGTGAGAAGTACACGGATCTGAATTCACTACTCGCGAATAGCAAAACGCTGGTCAATACCCTGCTAAAGAGCACAAAGAGCGATACATGGTACCTGGAAACCGCGTTCTATATCCTGTGTGCGACGATCATCTGGCTCATCTTCCGGAGGTGGCTTTACGGACCGCTGTGGTGGTTTGTCTGGGTCCCGATTAAGTTTACCTATAAAATTACGTTTGCGATCTTCGCGGCTGTGGGACTTACTGGAGGGAAGCCGAGCACGACCTCTGTACAACCGACTACGAGCTTGATTGTGAAATCGAGCGCCACGGGTGCAATACCGACGCGTGTCGTCGACGCAAATCAAGCTCCACCTTATATACCCGTGGGTAGAGGAGGCGGCGGAGGCTGGGGCCACGATCCTAGTCCACCAGGCAGTGTGTCTCAAAAAGTCGGACAGATGGCGGAACAAAATCAGCAGCAGGATGTGGAGGATCATCCTCAGTTGAGAGAGCAGGCGCAGCAGCAGGAAGATCAGAACGAGCCGGTGGTTAGAGGCGATGGAACGGTGTTGCAGGAATCGGATCGGCCGAGGAATCCGAAGAAGAGGATTTGGGAGGAGAATGTTGAAAGTGCGAAACATGAGCAAGAGCAGGCACAGGCACAGGGGGAACAACAGGGTCAGCAACTGCAGGAGAGTGGACGAAGGAAGAGAGATGAGCTATGAGTATGAGGGTGATGGTGACGGTATGATTATTGGGTGTGTTCTTTCAATTTCATGATTATTCTTCTGATGTGCTGTGTTGCCCATCTCTCCTGGTTTCGAAAGCCAACCTGTTCGTCACTATTCTACGCGTGTTCCTACCTTTCCATGCTTCCCATCGCCGCTTCAAGACCATCATCCCAACTCCAAGGCCTTGGGTCTTTTCTATATAAAGACAACCTTCCATCGCCTTCCGTTTTTCTTTCCTTCACACTTCAATCATCAGCCTTCGGTTTGTCTAAAATGGTCTCTGTACGTTGCAATGTTCCGGGGCTAAAAACCTAGATCCGACTGAGCCATGACCCGGCCCCTGTCCTTCCCCCGACCTTTTAAAACCCCAAAGGAACCTCCATTATGGTCATCTTCTGACCTACAATGCTTTGCATCACCATTCACATTCCTTGTCGCATTTCTCTATAACCACCCTAGTTTCTATATAAGAACATTCTTGCTTCACGATTCCTTTCCTTCCTCACTTCACACTCCAGTCATCAAACAATCGGTTTGTCTAAAATGTTGACGACTGTGAGTGCATGTCTTCGGGCGAAAAGTCCAATCGAAACAGTAGAATGGCTCTGTCCCTGTCTTCCCTGGACCTGTACGAACAAAAGAGCAACGAAGGCCAGCTATGGACGGACTTGCTCCGTGTTTTAATGCTTTATATCACCATTCTCCCGTGCGCGATGTCGTGATGGGCATCTCCTTCTCTATACAAGAACGGTTTTCTTTTATGGGGATTTTCCTTCTTCACTACACGGTCAAGGCCTAATCTCTCAAAAATAACGTGCAGACAGCAATGGCTACCTCCGCTGCGAGAATTAAATGCACTGCGAAAGGAAGGTATACTGGGTGCGCGGGACCTGGAGCGAGCTTGGCTCACTGAAAACACTCCGCTAAATCGGAAATGGTGCCGGGACCTAAACCTTGGGAAAAATCGAGTAAGGGTTGGAGCTTGTTGTCGAGCTGAAAGAATCCCACAATCCTGCTGCCATTGTCAAGAAAACGGTATCCAAACAGAAAATGGTGGACTTGCGGACTTTGGAAATCACTTCGACCGAAAGACTTCCCAACGGCACCTATGCTGTATGTCAGGGTACAGCAAGTGGATAAGATTATAAATACCCTTCAGCATCGCCATGTTCAGTCTCAGTCGCTGGCCGAGATTCTTCTCTATTCTGTTACGAAAACGATCGGAGACAACGGCCATGGCTCGGAACCACTCAATGGTGGATTCTGGGGTGTAGATCACCAAATCTGCGCGAAGCGATACGCATGTCCTGGGTGATATAAACGACCTGAAGAGCAGAAATGGGCGCGGCGCCCTGGAGTGCTCAACTACTTCTCAAGTTCTAGACTTCTCGGAGCCTTCGAAACACGAAATCGGTCGAAGCATGGCCTTGGGGAACAAAAGGCGTGCTCGTACTCTGGAATGGTGACTCACGGATTCTGGATCCACCTCAAAAGCATGTCTAAATCCAAAACTCCGGGTAGTCTCAAACGCACGGCAAAATGGTTCAATGTTCGGGGAACAAAATGGATCAACATACCGCTCATGAGCTTCTGCAGCTTCGATGACTCACTCCAAATGGGGACAGGGACTATAGAACTCGTTTCTTTTTTCGAAATCACATTGTTGTTGAGCCATTTCCTGGAGTCCGAAAATGCTACGGCGGAAAACTCATGGAGACTGTCTGCGATTCTTTGTCTCACTACTCGGCGAATTCGAATCTTGGGTAATCAGATTCCTGAAATGCTCCCACTGGCCATCTTGTCTGATAGATTGAATGGTATGTCATACTTTGACATGCGGAGCCTCGGCACCGGAAGTTGTTGGAAACTCCCGAGGTCTGAAAGTCATTTCTATTCCAGCTATGAGCTTGGAAATAAAATCTGAATTTGACGATTTTGATGGAGTTCCTCTCGCTTCTTCGAGAGATATTGCGACTCTGTTCATTGAATTGAAATGTTCTGGAGTCTGGAGTTATGGACCTAGATAGTGGTGCGAGTGATAGGCATACAAGCATTCCGGTTCACGGCCGCCGTCACGTTATTCGCGGCTTTTTTAACACCCAGTTTTCTCCAGAATAGCCTCCTACTAGAAGCTATGTGCGTGTGAGATAGAAACGCTATAAAGCCGCGCAACAGGCTATCTTATGTTTTCAAGAAACCGTCGAAAACGTATCCACTAGGTTTTATGGCGGATTTTAGTCTCACAGAGCGGCGAAGAATTAAATGGCCTATCTAAATCACGATGGAAGTGCGGAATCTGCTTATTTGAAACTCACTGAGGGGTTATTGATGTCCCGGAGGGAGCATTCGGGTCGGAAACAATAGCTCAGAGCTACAGGGGAAAGCTCATGAAAGGGCCCAGTATAGTCGGATATGGAAAGGTTAAATACTCTACAAGAAGCTTTCGCAGCTCATTATGTAGTTAGTTAATACTAGATCTCTCTTCGTAGTCGAAACATCCTCAAGGTGCGTATTCGTTATGGGAAGTACGGTGACGCCGTAGCAAGCGCTCAAGCCGGAAGGTCGGATTTGCATCGAGTAGCACCAACACTTTGAACAGCATGGTGGATGGAGAAAACCAAAATCCGCTCTCTAAAATTGAGCTTGGGCACTTAATGAGTTGGAGAGGCTCGTGAGGCCGATTTACGGCTCAAATTCCCCTTCCAAATACCTATGAGCCGTGCAGTTGTCTGCCCAGAATTGGCTACAAAATAACACGGCTAACTAGCTCATGGCCGATTTTTGAAAAGATACGAGTACATTAACACGGAGACCACCGGGTGCCACGGGAATTCAGTAGCAGATGGCGCGAATGACGCATGAGCTTGAGACCGTACTAAAGGACTTAAAAATCATCGTTCGTTAGGCTGTGGACC
Source organism: Clohesyomyces aquaticus (assembly GCA_002105025.1). Lineage (NCBI taxonomy): Eukaryota > Fungi > Ascomycota > Dothideomycetes > Pleosporales > Lindgomycetaceae > Clohesyomyces > Clohesyomyces aquaticus. The sequence continues at coordinate 55,296 of MCFA01000103.1, read as the reverse complement.
TCATTTACTTCTCTATTTCCTCAAGCCAAAGTCCTCTTACAAAATCATCATGTTGCAACTGTGCGAATCTCGTGGTGATAGTGGACCCCTTTGCTTACGTCATCACATTCACTTTCACTCACCATACTGCTATGATTTATCACCACCGTACTTTTTTCTACTATTTCAATAACACCTAGAAGTTGAGGCTCATATCTCAATTGCCCTTATCGGTGTTTCGGCGTCGGTCGACTCGGATTTCGTCGGCATCCCGACCTGGATTCTGCCTCCAGCTCTATCGCTCACTGCGGCGGCTTTACCGCTACTTTGCGCTCCCAAACGTGTTAAGTGAGGCATAATATGTGACGTAATATGGAGTCATAATCTCCTCAATTCCGCTATCGGCTGACATGTTTCGACGCGAGTAGCGGTCAGTGAGCTTCTGCCTTGACGCCGGCCACGTTTTTTCGCCACCTGTTGCCCCGTCAATGCTGCAAATCGTTCCACCGCTTCTTCCATGACTCCAAGGGCTTCTCTCAAGCTCGCAGATCACGTGCAATCTCGCACGGGCCAGGCCCGAAATCTACATAAACGCCTGACCCTCCGCCCAAGACTCTCTCTCTTCTTTCCTCCCACCCTTCTTTCTTATCTTTGCTCGGTTCTCGATCTACTCATGTGGCTGCCATGACACGGATCGTCTTTTACGGATACGGAGTAGACCCTTTGCGATGGTGTAGGCAAAGTAGTCCAGGCGCCCTTGCTGACGGTGTAGCCTGCGATCTGCTGGTGGCTTGAAGACGGTGTATCACGAGATCTTTCAGGTCATTGACGGTAGTACCTGAGAGCTGCTAGGGGTCAGAATAGGCCGACGGTCAGCCGGCGCCTCCTCATGTCCTTCAGCCTTCACTGGTTGAGCTGGACCGTTGCGGTTGGGTGATGGAGTGGTATGTATCGCATCTCCTTCCCCTCATTCCTCAGCTGAATCTCCTCTAGGCTTGAAATTGACGGTGTCTTGGTTCTGCCTAAGCAACAGTCCGACGGTGGCGAAGGGTCTCATGCATGGAAGTGTATGTCAACATACTTCTCTCTAGGAGTGTGGGCACGGAAGTGTTTTGGGATCCTCCACAAGGGGTCTGCATGCATTGCATGGAAATTCATGGCTCTGGGGGCATTTGGTTTCGACGGCTTGAAATTGACGGTGTCTTGGCTCTGACCAGAAATGGTTCATCCGAGCAACAGGCCAGACGGTGTCAAGGTTCCTTGCATGGAGTGTATGTCAACACCTTCTGGTGGGCGCAAAGTGCTTGGAAGGCTCCACTCAAGGCCTGCATACATTGAATGGAAATGTGGTTCTGAGGGCTTTCAGTTGACATGTCTCACCCCATGTCTTCCCTTCTTCATGCCTAGCATGGTGTTGGATGTTGTCAATCCGCAAGAATTGACTCGTCTAAAAATCATCCCTTGACAAGGGTCCAGTCATATCTGCTCATTCCGGCATTGCTGGGTGAGAGGACGTCACACTCTCATGGTTTGGAACTGGTGGTGACGACTGAGGATGAGCGAGCATGTGGGCTCCCCTCCAGATCAAACATCTTCTTTTCATTGCTCAATTGGCTTGTCTGATTGCTCGAGGAAGAGTCTGCATTTTGGCATTGAGAGAAACTTTTGTGTGCGGCCTGTGTGATTAGCGAGAGTGTGCCATCCAGGAACCACATTTGCTTTGTTGATGCAAATGAGGGATATACTGTGAAAATTCTCAACAAGCACCGACAAGCAACACCTCTGTTCGTTCAACAGCCCCCAATGACAGCAAGCACGCACACAGCCAACACCATTATCGCATTTTGCCCTTGGGACATCTTCTTATTCCTGGCGCGTCTCGCAGATCCACGATCTGAGTATGCTCGTCATCACAAAGCTATCGCGAATGCTGCTGCTTTCACTCGACGCGCAACTAGCATATTTAAACTTCAATGCGAATCTCACATATCCACCCCACACACCTGTAGCCTCAAGATAACTACAATTTCGCATAGCTTTTCCATCTTCTCAAAGTGACAACCTATCCATCTCATTTTCAAGACAATCGATCCCCGGCGAACTCTGCTCCGACCATGCAACCTCACGGCCTTGCTTTTTAGATTCTTGCCCACACGTCTGCGACATCTTCGCCTTGTTGCTACTCGAATTAGACCTACTATTTTCAAGCAACTCTTTGGATCTTGCTTGGATCTGTTGTCGTTTTTCTCGTTTTCTTTGCCTGTCTATCATCCTTGTCTCCAAGTCTATGAGTAGGAGCAGAATTTCCCCGGAACGTGGATTGGTGCGCATACGTCGCCTGCAGCAATCTATTCTGCACTGGAGGAGTGCACTAGAGGAGTGCACCGGAGGAGGTGGATATTGATGAGATCCTTTGAGGACGTCATGGTGGTTTGTTGATTGCGGGAAGGTCGGGAAAGTTGGGCGGTGCTGGACGATGGGATTGTTGGTATGGGGTGTTGCGGACGATGCCTGATCTTTGCAAGAGCGAAGGGCTTTTTTGTGTGTGTTGAGCTTTAAAGACGGAATGTGCGAGGGTTGAGTGCGAGGAGGAAGGTGTTTGTATAGCTGGACTTTTCCGATGTCAGGACGCTAACCTTGGAACTCACCAAGGACCCACCCTTGGAACTTTGGGTCTCTTGCCAAGAATACCACATTTTTCGCTTCTCCTGTACTTGGAGAGGGAAGTGCCATCGACGAATTTCCCTCGGTGGAGGGCGCTTACTGCGTGTCGATGCAAAGCTGTGCAGCAGTCATTGCATAGCCCTACCTAGATACAAGGCTTGCACAATCACACAATCAAACTCGCACAAGACCCAGGGATCAGTTCGTACGTGGCCTGGATAGGCGCAACCACGTCTGCGAAAAATGTGCTCCGAAACGATTTGTACTGGAAAGTGTTCATGTTTGCCGGGCCGGGAAACAGAAAACGAAGGCAGCGGTCCACTGCGTCTGCATAACCTTTCCCGGGATCGAGATAGAGTTCCCGAATTTGGTATTCGGCGACTTCGAAGTCGTCGATGAGATTTGTTGGATTGTTCTGGGCTGACTGAGCCTGAGGCTGAGCAAGTGTAGAAGCAGAGCTGGCGTGGTATTCTTGACGGATTTGTTCAAAGGATAGATTCCGACCCAATTCTATGAGACGGATTGCGAACGTGAAGAGAGTCATGTTTCGAATCTGATTGCTTTGGAATTGTGCTGCCTTAGAAGCGGGTGGTATTTGAGAACCTGTTGGCGCCATAGGAAGGGGTGCGCTGGAAGTCTGTGGTTGGAAGTTGTGAGATAGGTATGGGTGTGTGGATAGAATCGGTGAGCTTGATCCATTTTCAAGGAACATGTTGATATCTTCAGTGTCCAGTGTGGTTCCTAGCCATGGAGAGTCGCAGAGATGAAGCACAGCCCAGCTGAGCGCAGCTGCAATGCCGAATCGCTGCTTTCGGTGGAGCGCAAGTCGTTGGTTGGTTGCAGTATCGATTTTCCTTGTCAGAAGCGAGTGTAGATGGATTACTCGTTTTCTGTCCGCTTCGCTGGAACCCTGCTGTTCATTCTTTGCCACGATTCTAACTTTCTTAGCCGGAGCGGAGCCAGGAATGGGAATCCATCCGAGAGGTGATTGGCCGCTTTGGGGGTTTTGCAGCACATCGCAAAGTTGTATTGGATGAGTGGGGGACGCAGGACGTGAGGGAACCGCAAGCGCTGGTACTTGGGGAGAAATCGCTAGACATATGTCAGTGGAACTTATCGTGGAGCGCAATATGACTACATACGAAGAGAGCCTTTTGAGTGTCTTAATTTGCGCGTGCTGATTCGAAAACCTAAGATGCGCACACTCTTCTTCTTCGGCTGCTGCGATTGGGTTGACGCCGTGGAGGCAGCCATAGATGGCAGTGAGACGGCTGACGTAGCCGGAGAGGAGGTGACATCAATGCTCATGGACATGGCATTCCACAGAGTCCCGCCGTGTCCCTGTTTCATATCATCTGTTGACAGAGCTAGCAGAAAATCCCTTTCAGCGTAAGGCTTGTTATCATGCCAATCCAACCGGAAGTTTCCTGCGTGATAACAAGAGCACCGTAAGCCGCGCTTGATGGCTTCGTGGAGTGCCTGGACGTTTTCCCGGATGGTTTTGGTCTTGTCATCATCGAACTGTTTCCGGACAAGATTCACAACACGATTCTCGGAGTCTGAAGAGACCTCCCTCTTCTCCAAACCGCAATTGAGGAGGGCAGTGTTCCACATGTGTAGTTGACTGAATAGCTGGTTCCGTTTCTTTTTGCCGAAGCTTCGTCTCACTCTTCGCCATTGCCAACTAGCTCGGTCGGTTGGGTCTGCGAATTGCATCTGCCAGTTTGGTTAGAAAGCTCAGAAAGCTCGGTCTTCAAAACCTTCCGAGAGTACCAGGTTACGGCGAAGCTATCGTTTAGAATTACGAAAGGGTGTGCCCAAAAGCCCATGGGCACATAATAGCTTGCAGGAACATAGTGGCTCGCGACGGGAATATAATAATAATATCTTACCGGGCCTTGTGAATCGGGACATAGATCCTTCGCGACTTCATTCATGACATTGTCCATTCGTCGAATGATGTCCATGAATTGATGGACCTGGTTAGGATGACTGATGAGGAGTGCAGCCTCAATTTCTTCCATAGTGGGATTCTGAAGACCCAAAATTTTAAGCGTAGTGTCTAGCTGTTGTTTCTGTAGGAATATTTGGTCCCTAATCATCCCAATGGTCTCTCCCCAGTTCCAGAAGTCCTTGGCCGGATCCCAGGCTCTTTCATAGTTGTCAAGCGCGTACAGGATCACCGGAACGGCACCAAGGACGACGCCGGCGATTTCCATGGTCAGACAATATCGAGTAGCTATATTCTAGAAGCCAGAGCTATCTGGACGTGTCTTCGACGAACGATGGGAGTTGAGAATGTGGCGTCTACGACCCCGCCGTACCCGCCCCCACAACCAAGGTTCGCCTCATTCCCCGCTAACGCGATGAAGACGGCCTCCCCCAGCTGTGAACGCTACACTTTCCATCACTACTTCCTGTGCGAACGGCCTGGGGTCGTAGCTCGCTGCATCTTTGTGGTAGGCAATACGCAGCGACTCGCCATGAAATCGTTTCGCATGCCCACATCTGTTCTCCCTGGCAACAGTTCGGACGAGAGCATTTCAGGACATTACGAGCAATGTCTAACGTTATTTAGGAAGCTTCTCGCGGCGCTTAATGACAAAACAAGTACATCTGTCGAGCACCGAGGGGGAATCTTACCAAATCGCTAGAGGGATATGGCCGGCTCCGCACCTGGGGAGAGGAGACAAGAGCCGCTCTCCCTAAAGATTCGCGAGGCTCTCTGGATGATACGCTACGGGGAGAAGCCAGCCTCAAGGAAACATCCTGCCGAATACTTGCAAGACTGAATCAACAATTAACCATTGGTACGCACGTAACCCTCGATTGCAAAGACGGGTCTTGACGGCGATAATAGCGACTCGGGTTGTGGAAAACTCGTATGAGGCTTTGAATGACCCACATAATACACAGATCGATGGCCTCGAGAACGAGGAGGATGCGGAATCAAGTTCCGAAGACGATGAAGACAGTGAAGAGGAATCACAGTTTAGCAAAGTGCCCACGCTTTCGGCCATCCTCATGCGCCTAGACGAAAACATCAATTCCTTATATCAAGTCAGCTTGTTGATCAGTAGACCGGGATTCAGAAGACAATATCTTCACTCAACAGGGGAACACCCTTACGACTCCAGAATTGCTCATTACGCTGAGTTTGACCTACGTTACATTAAAGAGAAGTTCCAGGACTGGAATCAACAAAGGCAGGGCATGCCATGGGCCATGGAACCCACAACAACCTGTGAGGTACTGGAAGAAAGGACTGTCGCGGCAGATGATGTACATGACAATACCAAAATTTTAGCAAGACGATTCGCGAAGGCAAACACCAAACGACGCGAGCAGATCCTTTACTGGTCGATACGTCCGGACGCGTCTCATTTGAATGGTAAAATCACCGATCTCCCCAGTCCCTCTCCAGCTGTGGTTTTGCCCCTAACTGTTTCGGTCGACGAACCATCCACCAACGAAGAAGCGAACATCCCCATCAGACAACTGGATACCGAAAGCGAAGGACCTAAGTCTACCATGACACGAAAAACCTTCTCAACGGTAGTGGCATCCGATTTCTTCGGCGCACAGACTGTGACTGGACCAACACGTACCATTTATGCTGAGTCTACCGTCGGAAACAAGCGATCCAACAGAGTTCCTGATCTCCCAAGAGATGCGAAGAAAGCGCCTACGTTTGAGTGTCCGTATTGCCACACCATCCTCGAGTCGGACAAGATGCAGGACCGTCGCGAATGGAAGTACGTCTTCATTGTTATTATATATATATACCTCCACCTCCTAACAGGTCTGCAGACGTCATGTTTTCAGAGATCTACGGCCATATCTGTGCACCTTTGTCAACTGCCAAAACCCCGACAAACAATACTTATCGCGTCGCGACTGGATCTACCACGAGAAGCAAATGCACCGCAGACGGTGGGTGTGTGAAGAACACGACGCCAGCTTTTCGACCGAGGCGCTGTTCATCATACATGTAAACGACCTGCATTCGACAATCGTCACAGAACAACAACAGCTTGTTCTCCTCCAAATGTCCGAACGTCAAGTGGATGAAATGGAAATTGTCGCTTGCCCACTATGTCCGGATGAGCGACGGTTAATGATACTCGAAAATCACCTCGCAGACCACCTCGAGTCGATGGCCCTCTTTGTTTTACCCTCGTACGTTGATGATGATGACCCAAATACTAGCTCCCGAGGTATGGGTGGTGGCGAATCTTCTAGGATGTGGGAGTCAGTGGAATCGACATTCCGCCTTCCCCGGTACTGCCAAAACTGTAATATTAAGACTGGTTCCAGTGATAGCAATGTGTGCGAGAAGTGTGGAAGGCTCCTCACTGATACTGCACCTGCCCAATCGTTGACCCGATCTATATCTGAAGGTGAATCGGCAAAGTATCAAGAGCAACACGACATATCAACCGAGGAAACAAGAAACAAGCTCGAAAAGGATGTGGTCAATATCCACCGCGTCCAGCTCGATTTCAAACCTACTATGCAGGACGAGATGAAGCTCCAAGTCGACCAACTGGTTTTCTTGTTGCACGAGTATGATGACGGATGGGCTCTTTGCCGTCGCATGGATGGTTCGCAACAGGGCGTTGTCCCTCGCACCTGTCTCTCTAAGCAGCCCGTCAAGCCTCGTAATGGACCATCGGAGGGGGCGGTTGCGCCACCAGGGGAAAGTAGCAGATCAATTCCCAGCACTAAGAACGATGATAATCCTACTTTTGATGAGAATCACGAGGATTTAAGGGACCGGAGGGCTGCATCAAGGTCACCTAGCCTCAGTGACGATCACTGGGCAGCAGAAACAGCGGCAGCGTTAATGGCAGCGCAGTTGGGGCAAACCAGCAGCCAAATTTCCGGCAATGAGAACGACGGGAATTCTACTTCCGGCGAGAAGCGGGAGGACAAGCGTGTTAGTAACGATCGATGGGACAAAATCAGGAAGAACGCGGCTGAGAGAGCGGCGAGGTTATCGGCAACGAAGTCAGGACAAAGCAGTAGTCAAATTCCCGGCACTGAGGACGACGGAGATACTTCTGGCGAGGAGACAATCGAAAGCCGAGTTGCTCGTATCAAAGCTCGCGTTGCTGAACTGACGGGAAACATGGAGGGTACAGAGCGCTCTAAATGATTGAGACAGTAGGCGGCAACGTGGAAAAGCTTTAGAGTCTTGCCACCCAAAGCTCTGTTGACACGTCAGGAGAGGAATACGAGGCAACTGCTTCCACTTACCGGTTTCTCGACCTTCTCACTCTGGATGATAACATTCACCACAACAGGCACCTTCGCCCGGAACCCTTCAATCGTGGCCCTGCGCAACTCATCCGGAGTTCTCACAAAATACCCCAACCCCCCACATGCCTCCGCCATCTTCTCATACTTGACCTCCCACCCAAGAGCCCAACTACGAAGCCCAGGTTCTCCTTTCACTGTCTTCTCTTGCCGCTTCGACCAATCTTCCGCCGAATCCGAGTCCCCGAAATAGATGCCCCCGTTATTGATAACAAAGATCAGCACATCCATCCCAAACCGCGCCATCGTCTCAACCTCCATCCCACTAAAACCAAACGCGCTATCCCCCTCAATAGCAACAACCTTCTTCCTCCCCGTGGGGCCAGATGACGCTTGCGCACCATGTCCATTATACGCTTCCCATGCCGCAATCGCATACGCCAGCCCGACACCCATCGTAGCATAAGAACCCGCATCAAGTCTCAACCTCGGATACTCGACCGGAAATATCGATCTCGAGATATCCATCGTATTCGCTCCTTCCGCCACATACACAATCCCCCCATCTTCCGGCGGCGATAGCTCATGCATCGCCGTCTTAATGACCTCAAAAGCATGCGAATACGACAACGGAATCGAAGAATCCTGCGCCGCTGCTCTAACCGCTTTCTCATTCTTCTCCCTCGCCGCATTCAATTTCCCCATAAACACCGACCCCTTGCCCTCACTATCAAACTTCCAATCCCCCAAACTCGCCACCAACTGCCGCACCACAACACCCACATCCCCAAACACACCCACCCCCCTCACCCCAGCATTCCTCCCCAGCTCCTCCACACAAACATCCACCTGCACAAATCTCACCCCTTTATTCCACTTCGGCTCCTCGCCAAAATGCAGAATCCAATTCAACCTCGCTCCCAACAAAACGACTAGATCCGCACCTTTCAACGCCGCAGACCGTGCCGCGGCCACATTCTGCGGATGCGAGTCTGGAACGATTCCCTTCCCCATCGGGGTCGGGAGGAAGGGGATCTGGGTTGCGGTGACGAGGGCCCGGATTGCGGATTCGGCGCGGGAGTAGGCAGAACCTTTTCCGAGAACGAGGAGGGGCGCGGAGGAGGATTTGATGAGGGAGGCGATTCGAGCGATAAGTGTTTCTTCAGCGGCGGGGGTCGGTGGAGCGGCGATAGTAGGTGTTTCTTCTACGTCGGGGGATTCGAGCGCGGCGGTGATGATGTCTGCGGGGATATCGACGAAGCCTGGACCGGGGCGGCCGTAGAATGCGTGGCGGTATACGGTTGCGAGGATGTGGGGGAGGAGGTCTGGTGAAGGGGCGCGGACGGCGAGTTTGGTATGGGGGGTGAGGAGGGAGATGCTGTCGAGTTCTTGGAAGGCGCCTTTGGTGGTAAGATGCATTTCTGTGGAGCCAGAGAGGAGGAGGAGAGGGAAGCTGTTGGCCGAGGCATTACCGATCTGGGAGAGTTAGTGGGTGGGTGAGGTGAGGGATGAATGAAAAATGCTTTTCTGTTGGCGTAGGATGTGGGAGAGAGATGGAATGAAAATGTTGTATCGTGCGAACTGGCAATATACGATTATATCCAAGACGCTCTTCTTCTATCGAGGTGCTCTGAGTCTTTCTTCAAGATCTTTTCCCCCTCTTACGAAGGATCCCTCGTCAACAAGCTCAGTCCAATCCGAACAGCCTTCCACTCCCGTCCTCAAAGAAAGTAAGAGATGAGAGCCCTTCACCTACCCCAGCAATCGCATGCAACACGCCCGGCCCACCCACCACAAGACAAACCCCCGGTCTCCCGGTCAAATACCCATAAGCGGTCGCCGCATAACTCGCAGCCTGCTCATTACGGAATCCAATAAACCGGATACCTAAATTAATCGCTTGTTCCGCGATATCGGAAACAGGGACGCCGACGATTCCGAAAATGACTTGGACTTTGAGGTCGCGGAGAGTGCGCGCGATTATGTGGGCGCCGGTGAGGGGCCTGGGTGGGGATGACATATTCGGGAACGAGATTACATGTTTGGGGGAACGGGAATCTATGTATTTCGGGACTGTTGATTATATGGGTTGGGTGGACTTGGTGGACTGACTGAGGAGTGATGTTGGGGATGGACGATCTGCCGAGGTCGAGGTCGCTTGAGATTACGCTAAAGAGATATAGAGGGGAACGTCGTTGGAAATTTGTAGTATACCAACACGAAGGGTGGTTAACCCAAGTAGTATTCTGGTCTGTTGTGGTGCAATACTTGGGCCAATCAAGTCGGTTGCGGAACAGTTGCAATTATGCTAGCGTCGTGGGCAACTTGCGGACAACCATGAACCTCTTCAATCCAATCATGACCCAAAATATGTATTGGGATAGCGTATGTAGCACCAAAGAGTTCAGTCGAAGAAGATGGACTGTGGTCCGTCTCTGTGCTGTTGCTACTTTATGAATTGAGTTCACAGTTCGAAGGGCTATGGTATGAGCATGCAAATGCAAAACTGTACAATTTGTCGAACCCGATCTTATCTGAAATAGGGGAGAGGAGTCGTAGCCTCCGTGATATGCCAACATAACCATCTCTTGCGCCCGCTAAATGCATATATGTGTTGCTACAGTCGATACAGTCGACGAAAGGTTGCCGCATTCGACGATTCCCCCTGCACTGGAGACAGACACTCTTAGGCCTTCACGATATGTCGTATTTACTGTTTCTTAGCTGCAACGGCTTGCTGGAGGCTCTGGGTGGGGGTGGTGTTTGGCCGCTGGAGGGGTTCGTCCGGCACTATGACATCGTCGAATTCGTCTTGAGAGATGACCCGAATTGTGTATACATCTGACCGGGTCAGCATCGCGCAATGGGATGATTGATAGGGCGGCTCGTACAAATGCTTATGGCGGTGGCGCAGATGGCGGCGCCCGTGAGGGTGTTCTTGACGAGATATTGTGCTCGCGCGCGCAGCAGAGCAGGCGCTGCCCGCATCTGGGCATCGTAATACGTTGATCGAAACGGGCGGCTGTGCCTGTTAGAATGCAATGCAATGTAATGCCATGCACAGCACCAGCAAGAGGAGGCAGCTTACTAAACCATGTTGGCGACCTGCGGAGAGTTGACTGCGGTACGGACAGAAGGCCTTCTTCCCTCGACAATCGCCGGCGGTGGTGTTGCGGCTCTTCGCGCACGAGCCGGGTGGTGGGCAGCTTGGCACCGGGCCATCTCTGCATTGCCGTTGAGTGCGTCGGGCGCTGCAGCTACAGTACCCTCCTCTGCTCTCCACGACACCTTCCCCTTCCAACGCCGACCGTTTCTGGCTTCTCTGTTTCTCCCAAAGCTGACAGTCACTTCTCACAGCCTTGTTGCTTGGTGCGCGCTCACGGCTGGGGGAATGAGCCGCGTGTCCGCGACTACTTGATTTGGGCTTTGTCGCGCTCGCTGGTTTGACTAAGGCGCGCGCGTGAGAACAAGCAACATACCTCCCTGGCTGGCCCAAAGAAACTACCTCTGGACTGCCTTTGCCCTGCATCTTCTTCTCCATCATGAATCCGCTGGGCCAGCTCGAGTCTGCCCGCTCCCTCGCCCTCGGCGACGGTAGATACTACCCAACCATCATCCCTGGAGTCCTGCCTATCATTGGCCCCAATGCAAATGCAAGCCTCGACACTCGACGATGGGGTGCAGACTTCCTCGCTGAAACTTTTGCGTCGCCTACATGGCCGTCAGATGCAAAGGAACCATCGTGCTTGACGGTCCTCCCCACCCTGCGGGCATACTTGGACGATAATGACACAGGCGTCATCAAGAGTGCCGTGCAGGCTGCTGCGAGCATTTATCCCTTGGTCTACCGACACACGTAAGTCTTCCCGGGTCCTATATAGCATTGCGCTGGAGGATGGACTGCATCTGTTGATAACCCCGTCCTGCTGCACGCATTGCCGCGCAGCTCGGGTCGCAGCTACTACTAAAGAACCCTATCTCATACCTGAATGTGCTTGCAGAATCTCCTCACATGACTCCCCGAACTGGCAGCATATGCTTGCGATCAAGTCAAACATCCTTCGGCGGATGGACACGGCGCCCCCAGGTGTGCGCGTGTGCTGCGTCAAGTTCGTCCAGCAGGTGGTCCTCGTGCAGACCCCAGGCCAGATAGCAGACCCACGGGTGAGATCGCCCCGTCTGCCTCCACCAGCAGGCAATGACTTATCATCTGTACAGAGACCCGAACAAAACGACATATCCCTCGCCCTCGTCCCGCGCGATCATAATCTGTTGTCACACTCGCAACTGGAGGCGGAAGCCTCTGGGCTTCTGGATCGGTTGCTGGATATTGTACATGGGGATCACAGGTTAGATAGACACAACTTTGGTGGGGAGGCAGCTCTGACGGGATACAGTGACGCCTTGCTTGTCACCGCAACTCTGAACGCTTTGGGCATGCTCATTCCGCGACGACCGACTATTGCGAGCAAGATCATCGGGAGCATTCTGAATTTCAATGCCCTCAAACTCGCAAACTCGCCGATGACCCCAAAGAACAAGGTTATCATGAAGTCAATGGAGCGCACCACGCGAGCACTTCTCGTCAACGTCATGAAGAGGTACGTGTCTTTTTCCTTCTCCCGAATTCCCCCTACTAAACTCTGTACTTGTATAGGAATCCTGACAATCCTTTCAATACCCGCATACACCAGTATCTTGAGCGTATGCACCACACGAGGGTTGATGTGTTTGATGAATCTAAGCGGAAACGACCTGCCCCCGTTGAGCAAGCTGATGGTATGGATCCGTCCAAGCGACAGCGGGTTGTGCCCATTGTCCCCATTACTCAGAATGTGCCCCCTCTGCCCCCTGGCCCCGTGAGCTACCGTGAGCTGTTTACGCTGGATCCAAACGGCGGCCCTGCCTTCGACGTGCAGGCTTTCCAGGACCCTGAACAATTGTTGAGCATCCTTGTACCCGTTTTGCAGTCCATCGACGCTACGAAGCTGGGAGATGCAATCAATGTACGTGATGAGCCCCTGTTGTGGCGAGGCTTGCACGCGGCTATTCCCTAAAAGGGAGCGACACCTGCAAGGGGTCACGTGACTCTATCACAGCCAATGCACCTCCGCGACTATTCTTTGCGAAGAGAAATGAACTGACTGAGTTTCCAGGCTGTCCGCGCTCGATATCTTGCATTGCAAAAGGCTCCGCCTCAGCCTGCTCCTGGCGTATCTGCTCCCCTGAACGACGAGGAGGAAGAATACGAGCCGGACTTTGAGCCCGAGGACAATGAACAGATAGTCAATCAACTGGACAGCGCGCCACCGGAGGACATGATTCCAGATCGCGTCACTAATGCGCCGCTCGTTCCCTACAAATTGCCCCAGGCCCCACCTCTGACGAAGGAAGAGGTTCAGAAGTATGGCGATGGGACCATCCGACGAGTATTCGGTATGCTGTCTTCGCTCGAAGAACCTTCATCACGATCAAAGGCTCCCAAACGCGGGTTCAACCGTCTCGCAGCAAGCAGCTACGACCGTGATTCGTGGGTCACGATCCTCGCACGCTTGGCAACCCGTGCATCTGCTGGACTCGACGATCCTGACGAGAACACCAAATCAGAGTCCGGCAACGGAGAGAAAGGAAACTTCGCAATCAGTGAGTCGATCCGCAATGCGCTCCACAACTACGTCATGTACGACTGGAAGAAGCGCATCGACATCGGCATCAGCTGGCTTAACGAGGAGTGGTACAACGATCGCGTTCAATCCAACATCATGAACAAGGGCTCCAAATTCGCAGCCAACGGCAATGGCTCCAGCCCCTCAGTCTACAAGGGAAACTACCGTAGATGTGCGCTGAGGCTCCTCAATGCAATCATTGCGTTCGCTGAAGGCACAGACAAGGTCCTCCTCCGCTTCATGTCCGAGATTCCGGAACTCGACAGGGAGATCCTTATGCGTATGAAGAAGATGGCGGAGGACCCGGAGCGAATTGATCTCGCGATCATGGTTCTGCAGTATCTGTATATGTTCAGGCCGCCGGTGCGGGAGATTTGCGTGGATGTCTTGGTCGATATGTGGCAAACCAGTAAGCATCGACTCCCCACTGACTTTGATTCGAATCTAACTCGAGAACAGACGAGCGCGCTAAGCCGGCTGCCTCAAAGATCCTTAAGAGGTGGAAACCAGAAGTTCTGTCGCAGGGGAATGCGGTCAAGATGGAGACGGCGAACGGATCTTTAGAGGTCAAGGCTATCTAGGAAAGGATCCCTCAACCTCGGAACCTAAACCCCAAAGTGTGGGTCCTATCGGGTTCAAACCTTGGACATGACTCGGTGTTCCGACGTCCTATCCCTGGTATCTTCTTTCGGATTTTCGGTAAGACTATTCGCTACGAGGGCCTTTCTTGTCTGAGAATCTCCTTTCATGTATTTTAGCACCGCGTCAGACTCCCTCATTGAGCTGATACGCGATGAGCTTGCTTTTCTTTGCTTTTCTTTGCTTTGCTTTGGCTGCCTTTGCATGGATGGCTTCGGGCGGGACGGAGTCAATGGGCGGTCTTTGCTTTGTCTGTGGTTCAGTCTGGAAGTGTTCTTATCGGGCCGACATCGAACCATCAGAACCTTTTCTGGAGATGTTGCGGAAACGGATGTATTGATGGGTCCCGGTGTTTGCTTTCAAGTCTGGGTGCACAAAGTCTGGGTGCACAGACCGGTCGGTCAGACATACAGATAGTCAGTCAATAACGATGGGGCTTCCCCGATGAGCGGGTGTCCTTTTGAAATTCATGACTGTGTCGTTCAACTGCCACCGTGACTTGTAAACTATGTCAGAACCAGCACTTTTCCTAATACATACACAAACGTTTCCGTCCATGATGGTTTTCCTTTCCATAGGCAATCATTAATTGGCTGAAGTAGCGCGTTCCGATTCCATATCTCCGATGGGCACTAGAGAGATATCTAGTGGAGCTCACTGAGCTGAGTCCCTCGGTCGCATCTATTAGTCGGGTGACAGACTCATACTAGAACTGCACATATTCTACTGAATGAGCGGGAAAGGTACATATTAGGTGAGTCACAGTATAGTGTGCAGTTTTCTACGGAAAAAAACCTACCGTCTTTCTATGATTTGAAGCGAAAGACTACATGTCTTTGTGCGAGATTTCCTGGCACGATCTGTGAGAGGAGAGGAATGGGGCCATGGTCGTTTGAATGGGCTACACTATTGTTTTCTCGCCACTTCGCCGTTCCAAGTATTTAGCCGCGCCATTTTCGCTTGGTGATCTATAAGAGGGGTTTTGGCGTTACTGAGGATAAATCAGTGGTTCCCACGTCCAGATTCTAAGTATTCTATGCCTTATAGCAAGTGACTCTGATTATTTATGCCGACGTAATCATACTTTCCCATAGTTCGCACATGTTGCTGCCTGAAATCCTAGTTTTTGCACTCAAATATGCAACTTTCGCTCCACATATCTGGCTCTCAGGACAATGGCTCTACATTTCTATCTAGCGGTACGCAGTTCCTCTAAACATTGATATCCATTCTCCTCATTCCAGCAATACTCCAGGTATTAATACCCACTAGCCCAACCTTACCAACACACCCCTATAAATTCGCGCCCACCCGCCAACGCTCCTGCCACCCTTCTCAATTCCTCAACCTACCTCCAGCTTACTCATCCATGGTGATACCACAATCCAATCATCCCGTCCTCTTCTGCCTACCACAGCCACCACCATCACCACAACCAACCCAGAACACACCGCCAACCCATACCGCGCCCCTACCATGTCCTCCTCCCCCTCCAACCCCAACCCTGCCCCCACCTGGTGGTTCACCACCTCCCGTCCCCGCCGCGACTCCGGCGTCTCCTTTGACTCTCCCCGGCCTTCAATCTCTTCCGTGACTATGGTGCCCTCTACCACCATTTTTGCCAACCCTCCCCGCCCCTCAACCTCCACCGCCACGTCCACTTGCACATCAGCCCCTCGCCCTTCCACATCCACATCCACCTCCCCATCCCTTTTCTCCACCCGTGCTGCACAAAAGCAGCGCACATCACCCCAACAGAGCTCAGCCAGCTCGAGCTCCGGCGTCAAGGGGAAGGAAACTCCATCCTCGAAATGCCACTCCGCACAGGTGAGAAGCGGTTGGGCGTCCGGCACAAGCTCCTCGGACGAGTCCGTGTACACCCCCTACGTAGGCTCCGACGGCGAAGATGACGACGAGGAGGAAGATGAGGTAGTAAAGGAGGGTAGAGATGCTTTGGCCAAGGTTATGGCTGAGCTTGTCGAGTCGGAGAAGAGGAAGGAGAAAGAGAAGGCAAAGGGATTGAAGAAGGTAATTGAGAAGGTGGGGAAGGAGGTTAAGGGGTATGTTTCTGCGCACCCGGAGGGGGAGAAGTAAACCTGTAAGTTGAAACGCAATCATGCCAGTAAGACATACTCCAGCTGACGCAGTGTGTTCTAGGACGACGAGGTACTGGAGGGGAAAGGCAAGGGGTAGGGGGAGGCTGTGGATTTGGGGATCGTGTGCCACACAGACACACTGAAACCCTACCCTTTGGGTTCTTTTCGGGCTATGTATGGTGCGTGGGAGTCATGACCCCGTACGCGACCAGGATGTTAGGTATAAGGTATTAAGAGACTCGGAAACCTGTCTCGCCAATACATTTTGGTTGAAAGAGGTTTCTGAGTCTCTGAATACCTCATACCCAGCATCCTAGGCTGTGAATTGAGTGGCGTTTCCACTCCTATACCCTACATCTACCCTTCTGGGTCTTTGGGCTATAGGCGTTGTGCCCCACACACTGTATCTATCTATCTGCTTTCGGCTGCGGGGGGTAATGTCTCGCACCGTGTATCTGCTTTTCTGGACTGTACGAGTTGTGGCCTGCACCCTGTATCTACTCTACATTCCTTTGGCCGAGTGATGGGTGGTTCAGCGACGCGTGACGGGCGTACGAGCATTTACAAGTGAGCGAGTGAGCGAGTGAGCGGGTGGATAGTCACATCTAAATGGTCAAGTTAATAGAATGGAAGGAATAGTGTGGCTGCATGATGCTGGTGCTGGGTCTATTTTAATTCAGTGGTGTGATGTGATGTGTTCGTGGCTATGTGTGTGGCTGGTTGGTTCTACGTTTCGACGGTTCTGGATATGCCTTGGCTTTCAACGGTCCTGGACGCATCATAGCCGTCTATGTGAGAGCGTAACTAAGCCGAAGTTCCGGTTTCAATTGTCTTAGGGTGCTTATGGGAGTCTAGCGCTATACCCAGAGTGCCTGGTTATGGATTTTACATATTTGCTAGCAATACCGCTTCTCTGAAAGTTAACCTCTATATATCTCAAGTTCTTGCCGCTTTAGAGACTAGCTTAGCTGTCTATGTAAGAGCACTTCTAAGCTATAGCCCTAGTTTTTAGTTTTCTAGAGCACTAGTAGGAATCTAGCTCTATGAAGCAAATGTTAGATCATGGAACATAAATGTTTGCTAGCAATACTGCTTTTCTAGAAGATATGGCTTGTCTAACCCCAAACTCTTGTTTTTCACGGATAGGAGATCAGCTTGGCTATATATGTGATGGTAGTGTTTGGCTATAAAGTTTATCCTATTGCCTTAGGGTCCTCTTAGCAGTCTAGCTTGGCTTCGCGGTGTTGAGCTGGAAATCTTGCTAGCGATAATGGTTGTCTAGGAGATAACTATTACATGCCCTTTAGCTCTCGTTTTTTAACAGTTTAGAGATTCGCTTGGCTGTAAGCGTGAGGGTAATGTGCAGCTATAGGGTCTATCCGCATTAGCTTAGGGCCTTTGTAGGAGTCCAGCTCTGTTCCCCGAGTGTGCTGTTCTGAGCTCGAGGATTTGCTGGCGATAATGAGAGTCCAATAAATGTCCTTCGACTAGGCTCGTCAGAAGGGTTCTTTAGAGGGATTGGTTTCCTCTTGGAGATATCTCTAATAGCAGTACTAAGCTATGGGATTTGTGAGTATCGCCTTCGGGATATGTGAAGTGAAGATTCCAGCTCTGCTTTCAGCCAGACGTCCTTTATCCGACTGCGGACTTCGCTCCAAGTGATAATCGAAGCTATGTTATATGTTGAACAGTATCCGTTGTATTGAATCCCACTGACGC
The DNA here is from genome assembly GCA_002105025.1 of Clohesyomyces aquaticus. NCBI lineage: Eukaryota > Fungi > Ascomycota > Dothideomycetes > Pleosporales > Lindgomycetaceae > Clohesyomyces > Clohesyomyces aquaticus. The sequence goes on along the minus strand of MCFA01000103.1, from coordinate 37,274 downwards.
TATGTGCACTCCATCTATCTATAAAGCAAAATGGGATATCGTGTACCATTCTTCTGTTTTGAACCACCCAAAGCCAATGTATTATCGCTATGCCCAAACATATAACCAACACCCCGATGAAGCCAGGCTTCCTATACCACCTCATAGCCCCTCTTGCTGGACCCGAACCTCAGCATCCAAATCCCTATCGCCCTCGCCCCCACCACCAGCAACCTGCTCCGCCGCACGCTCATTCCACTCCCCAGACGTCGTATCCAGCGCTCTACTCGCCGTCTCTCTGACCCCCGTCCTTTGGTAATACCCCCTCACCTCATCACATCCCCGCGGCACTCTACAGATCTTCCTTGCCTCCTCAGGTGCCGTCCTCCAAATCACCTCCCGGACCTCTTTACCCACTTTCTCGATCGCGTCCATAGCCCAGATAACATCTAGATGCTCATACCCTTCAATCACCTTCGAATGCACAATATCCACATACGGTTCCCTCCCCCGCTCAAATCTCCTCAGGAGTCTCCGTCCATCAACCAGATCATCCGCGCCACAGACCCAGAGCGCGAACGGCGGCGTCTGCGGTCCATACCACGCATACCGCGTCCGATTCGTATTCCTACGGCGAAGTTTCCTGACCGGCGCTCTGGTCGTCGCATCTGGACCCTCCAGCGGCGGCGGTGCACGTTCGTCTTCAGTACTACTTTCCGACGACCCCTCATCCTCTCGATTAAACTCCTGATCCTCAAGTTCATCTTCCATATCCTCGATATTCTTCTCCTCCCGCGTCGCCAGGATGCATTTCTGTTTCGCAAAACACTCTCTCCCGAGCCACCACCGCATACTCTCCGCGCTGACATACACAGGCGCGAACTGGAACATGCGGTCTCGGAGATCGCGTTCCCAGCGGTCATCTGTCCAGTTGAAGAGGAACGAGAAGACGCGGTATCCCATTGCGCCGTAGAAGCGGGGTGGAAGCATTGAGTGCATGGTCATCATGAAGGGGATGAAGGCGTGGATACCGAAGATGACGCGGAACATGAGCGGGTTGATGATGCGCATGAATTTGAAGTACATTTTTCCGATTAGGGGGCCGGAGTAGGCGGCTGGTGCGAGGGCGCAGAAGACGCTGATTTTCTCGCCGATTTCGGGACGTTGCTCTTTCGCGAGGGCGACGAGGGTTTGAGTTGTTCCTTGGCTGTGGGCGATGAGGCCCAGTTTCTCGAAGCCCGTCTCGGAAAGAACGCGAGAGATGAGCGCAGGAAGGTCCATGACGCCCATTTGTCTGATGTTCCATGCCCACATCCTAGGGTCGGAATACTTGAGAAGGTTGTGGCGAGGTTTGAAGCCGCAGCGGTTGTTTCCAAGCCAGACGTCATAACCAGATTTAGCAAGGAAGAAGGCGAGGCTGTCATCGTCGTTGGTGCAGTAGGCTCCCGCTGACTGAAGGAGCCCGTGGATCATAAGAACGGGATACTTCTTATCACCAGGGCCATATTGAGACCCTGAAGCGCCGCGTGCAGAGCCGTTCGCGGCGAAACCATTGGGGAATACTTCTGGAGCCTTGGGGACGCGCTGCCCGGGCTCGGATCGTCGGTATTCGTGGGGATTGTAAATATGCCACAATTCTATGATGAACCCATCCTCGGTCTGGACGTCGAAGATCTCGCAATCGAGCCCAACTCGACGAGCATAGTAACGAACGTCACAAGGTATAGGGTCCGGGCCTCCCTCTAGCGGGGGATACTCGTCCATGTTCTTGCCTTCTTCGATACCATCCGCTACACCATTCGGCTTGCCCTTCTTTTGCTTTTCCCAAACTTGCTCAGCAACTTTTCGTGCTTTCCGACGTCGAACTTCTTCTTGATAAAATGGCCTCCTCCTATCTGGGTTCCGGAATGTGAGTCGTAACCATACGTGGGTGGCGGCTAATGGGATGCTTGTGAAAGCTGCACCGAGAATGATGACAAGAAGAAAGCAGAGCGATAAGACTGCCGAAGACATTCTAAAGGCTCGGCATTGTAGTCTCCGCAATAAGGTCGGCGGGCCATACATCGGCAAGGGAGGAAAGAGTGGGTTCGTTCTTGAAGGTATATTGGCGTCACCTAAGGGAGCATCCCCGTCCCCCTCTCCCTCACCATTCGACTGACTCCTAGCAGGTCGAGCGCCATGTTTGGATTCATTCGATGCCTTCTTTGAGGGTCTGTGTTGGGACGGGTCGCGATCGTCGATAATGTCTCTCAACTTGTTGAGCCGCATCGCTTCGTCCACAGGCACAGCTGGTAGCCGTCCACCACCTGCAGTCTGAATAGCTGGATCTAGCGGTGTTATGAATCTGGCCTCGATGGCCTGAGTAGATCCGGTTGTGTCATTTTCCTGGTCAGGAGTGTACTGTCCAAGTCGCTCGGCTTGGTGTGCAAAATCAATGGCAGCCTTTGTCTTTGACTTTGACTTTTCGCTGACTTTCTCAAGTTTGTCTTTAACCTGTTCCGGGGCGCCATGCATTTTGCTAGCTGAAGAAGGTGTCCAGCTCAACGAAAGTCTGTCCAGCAAACTATGCTGGGAATAGTCGGCGGGGATTGAGAAGGAAATCTAAACAGTGAGAGGGTCTCTACGCATGACGATAAATGGACTGAAAGAAACAAGACAAGGAAACACAAAAGTGAGTGAAGCGGGAGAAAGCGTTGAGGAATGCGACCAGATCGGGATGATATTGGTGGCTGACTGATCACCATGACGGGCGTTGATTGACATGTGGTCGCCCTCCAAGATACCGCAAAATGATGTCAGGGATCGTTCCAAGACACGGCAAAAGTACAAGACTCCGCGGCCTGTCGCCCAGCTGTCGCTTCTGCAACGCTTTGATGAGTCCCAAACTTCAGATGAGACGGCATGCGAAGGCGGGTCGACTAGAATCGCCGGATTGGGCCTGATAGATGGACGCTGGGGGAGGAGGAGATCTAGGGCTGGCCTTCGATGCGGAGTTGGACTCGGGCATCTTGGCGCGTTCAGCTGGCCACACTAGGCGAAGTATGCAGTCTTTCATGTGAAGAAATGAAGAAGCGTGAGCATGAAGAATGCTTGCGAAGATCTGAATGCCTGTGTGCCTCATTCAAACCATATTAGTATTGCCTAAGAGTACGAAGTACCTTCGTAAAGTGCAATTGACGTTGTCGGCGCAAATGCATCAGCCCTGCCTTGGATGATCTCTGCCGAGGTCTATCAGGCTTGGCACTGACCTTCAACTCGATGCGATTCCGCGCGCGCTCTGCGTCGTCTACTAAGCTTATTTTGCTCCAGTGAGCGTCTTCTGTCCAGCTCTATTATGGAGGCGCAGAATGGGGTCGCGAATCCCCGCAAGAGAAGACGGAGAAGGAGACGCCTCGACCGACCAGCCATCTCGGCACGACTGCTACTCGACGACCGCGCGAAGGGGGAGGTCGGCGCGTTGTCCGAGGACCTCTTCTCGGATCTCTTTCCCGGGCATAAGAGCGAAGGTGTGTGGAGTCGTGTACAGCTTCGAAGTGCTTCTGCTAACAGCTCTGCGCAGAGGGTGCATCAGACCGAGTCCACCACGTCGCAATCACACCGTGGCAGCCCGACGCGGTCCTGGCCTCGCAGGGCGCCTCGTGGACCATATTGCCTGTCCGGCTCTCCGAGAAATCGGAGCCTTCGTCTACAACGCGCCCGCAATGCTCTCTACAGGTCCCGACCTCGTCTCTCGCCCTCCAGTCCTTCCTGCAGACGCTGCAAACCGTCTCCCCAATCAAGACACAGAGGAGGGACACGCCAATTGAGATCCGCATCTTCGACGTCGTACCAGTGGGCTTGGACACGGTCTACGTCAACTTGGACACGGAGGCCTTGAGGAAGCTGGATGAGGTGCATGCAAAGTTCGGCGGAGGCTTCGGGATTGCGCGGCCCAACGGCTCCGCAAAAGGCCCCAGAGACAGGTTCCTGAACGTCAATGGCAACGCAAAGAAAGCGCCAACGGCAGCCGACCACGCCGCACAGGAAAAGGTGTGGAGGAAAGCTGTACGAGATGCGCTCCAGTCCCCCACCATCGTTCATACCGGAGATCTGCTACCACTACCGTTACCTGCCCATCCCATCACCCACGTGCCTCCTCCGCCTGCCAAGATCACCGCCTGCGAACCTGTAGCTCAAGGTCTCTTACTGCCAAGCACGAGGATCGTCGTGCTGCAGTCTCACCGCAGTCCCAAAAACGTACAAGTTCTTCCACCTGTGAAACCAACGCCAATTACCAATGGCTTCGGCGACGACGAGGACGATGATACCTCAAATGAACAGTTCTACTCCGCTGCCGAGGATCGAGCTTCTCGAAACACTACACCCCCTGATGAAGAATCAATGGACAATCTGGACTCAGAGCTCTCTGGGACCGATGGCGGCGGTCTATCAGATGACGATGAGGATATCATTTCTCTAAATGCCCCTTTACTTCCGCCTCAATCTTCGGGCGTTCTCTCCTCCTTCACAGCGGCCACACCTCGTCCTGGTGACTTTCTACGTAACGGAGTCGCAACCCCGGGGTCCGTTTTCTCCAGCTTTACAGCTACGACCGCACGCGGCCCCTCAACAACCAAGAGCAAGACTTTTAAATCTCAGGGGCTTCTTCGCCCCATTCCTGATGAGCTGGTTCATCCCAAGCCTGGCAGTGACGATGACGAAGAAGCTCGAGTGTTTGTCGACACGAACACTCTTGTCAAAGTTGGCTGCTTTTCCGGAGATTGGGTGAAAATTGAGGCGACTGCCGAACCCTCACAACATCCCCTTTGGAGCCTTGGAGCATTCGGTGCTGAGCATGGCGATCACTCTGAATGGCGGGCCGTGAGGATATACGGTCTGCCCGAAAATATGACGAGGAAGGTTGCACGATATCAAGTGCATAAACTTGCCGACCAAGGCAGACGATCGAGTTTTTCGGGATTTGCACAAGCCAGTATATCCTCAAATGCATTTCTCTCCCCCGTACTCCTGGCAAATCTCGGCAGCCCATCACACCTCCGCCTCACTCCTTTATCATCGAACCACCCGTCACTCGGTCCTAGGAGCGCCATTCAGAAGCCACGACTTACGAGTGCATCGTTACCCCCTTCTGCAAAAGAGGTGACGCTGTTAAAACTTTCCACGCCGCTTTCCTCGGATCGGTTACTTCAGCCGAGCTTGTTTGCGGCACTTAAAGACTACTTTGAGCAGAAACGACGCATCGTCAAGTCCGGCGATCTTGTTGGTATCGCTATCGACGAGTCCCTTGGCCGAGCAATATTCCAGGCAACCACTCCGGAAGATGAAGTTGGGACCGAGGAACTGCTGTCAAAGGCTCGAAAGCAGGGCTCCGACGTCAGCACAAATCTGGAAGAGCGAAATACGAAGGTAGTGGCTTGGTTCAAAGTTGGGAGTGTAGTCGCAACATCCTCAACAGAACCTCGTGACGGCGAAGAGGCGGACCCCTGGGGTGGCGTCGTTTCGGTGGAAGCAGCTAGCACAAAGATGGTTCAAGCTGGAAGCGAGCAAGCTAAAGTTCCTGCAATCATTAGCAGTACGTGGCAGTATTATCTCGGTGCGAAACGGGCGCCGGTGTCGATGCTTCACAAAGCGGCAGGCCCCGATGAGCTGCCTAAGCCATATGTGTCCACTATCCGCAGACGGTTGAGGGAGCTTATGTCTGCTGCCACGAGCCCTAGGGCCATTCATCTTGGACTCCCGCCAATCGCTATTCTGATCACGTCGACGCAACGTGGGATTGGAAAGAGCACCGTAGCCGTGCATGCTAGCGAAGATCTGGGGTTACACACCTTTACCATTGACGCCTTCGACATCCTGACCGAAGGGGGCGCAGGTGGAGGCGATGTCAAGACAGAAGGCTTCTTGAAAGCTAGGGCAGAGCGCGCTTTGACATGTGGTGCCGAGTTTACGGTTCTGTTGATGAAGCACGTGGAGGCATTGAATGCCGATCGCATGAACACGGCATTGAAAGAGATACTAGCCGACTCTCGCGTCTTGATTGCCACAACGACCGAAGTTGACAAGGTCCCGGAAGGCATTCGAGGTCTCTTTACCCATGAGATTGAGATGTCAGCGCCCGATGAAGGAGAGCGAGAAGGCATCATGCGCAGCATCATTGACGATAGCGGTATTCGATTGTCCCCGGAAGTCGATTTGGCCAACGTTGCAGTCAAGACAGCAGCTTTAGTTGCTGGTGACTTGGTCGATGTCGTCAATCGTGCCCTCGTGGCGAAGCAAAACCGTCTGGAAGCTCTAGCACTCTCCGCATCAAACGCCTCGCCATCCTCAGAAGCCGTTACCTCTCGAGACATTGAGCTCGCAGGAGGACACTTTAGCAACAGCTTGACCAAAGCCGACCTGGACACTGCGGTTGAAGCGGCACGCAAGAACTTCGCGGATTCCATTGGAGCACCCAAGATTCCCAACGTCGGTTGGTCCGACGTTGGTGGTCTCACACACGTGAAGGATGCAGTCATGGAGACGATCCAGCTGCCGCTCTCTCGCCCCGAGCTGTTCGCCAAGGGCATGAAAAAGCGAAGCGGAATTCTGTTCTATGGTCCACCGGGGACTGGAAAGACGCTTCTCGCCAAAGCCATTGCCACGGAGTTTTCGCTCAATTTCTTCAGTGTCAAAGGACCCGAGTTGCTCAACATGTACATTGGTGAATCAGAAGCCAACGTACGGCGCGTTTTCCAACGAGCACGGGATGCTCGTCCTTGTGTCGTCTTTTTCGACGAGTTGGATTCGGTGGCCCCAAAGCGTGGCAACCAAGGAGACAGCGGCGGGGTTATGGATCGCATTGTCAGTCAGCTGCTCGCAGAACTCGATGGAATGAGCGACGGTGCCGAGGGCGCAGGCGGCGTTTTCGTTATCGGAGCGACGAATAGACCAGATTTGCTCGATCAGGCATTATTGCGGCCCGGGCGATTCGACAAGATGCTGTATTTGGGCGTGTCGGATACCCATGAGAAACAGCTGACCATCTTGGAGGCGCTGACGAGAAAGTATGCCTCCTTCCTTCCCGCTATATTTGTTTTTCAATGGACTGACTGACTGACCCTGGTAGATTTACATTGCATCCGGATTTGTCTCTACAGCGAGTCGCGTCAAAGCTGCCATTCACCTACACAGGAGCGGATATGTACGCCCTGTGCTCCGACGCGATGCTCAAAGCCATCACGCGACAAGCACGTGCAGTCGACGAAAAGGTCAAAGCGTACAATGCAAACCATGCCCACATGTCTATTGCGCATTTTTTCGACCACCTGGCGACGGAAGAGGACACAGCTGTCATGGTCACGGAACAAGATTTCGTTGAGGCGAACAGGGAACTCGTTCCTAGCGTCAGCGCAGATGAACTGCAACACTACGACAAGGTGAGGAAGTCGTTCGAGGGTGTGGGGAAGGAGGATCAGAAGCCGAAAGCGCTCCTGCCTGCGCTGTCGGTGCAAAGTGCGCCGCATCAGCATGCAGGTGCTGGTCATGGCTTCGCCTTGGCTAAGGGGAAAGCGAAAGGAAAGGGGAGAGCCGTTGGGACTTCGCAGATGGATGGCGATGTTGATGCCCCACAGCACAGCGACGGAGACGACGATGACTATGTTATCCGCACCGAGCATCTGAATCTAAACGGCGGCCAAACAACAACACCGGCGCCAGGTAATGCCGGCAAAGGAAAAGGGAAAGCAGCTATGGGACATGGAAAGGGTAAAAGCAGTGTGGATATCGCGGAAGGAGGATTCGGCGATGCGGCGCTGGATGAGGATCTGTATACTTGAGTGAGATTTACTTTATTGGTGGAATGACGGAAATAGGAAGATGGGGCCGCATGTGGTATGTAATTGTACATGTCGCCTTTGGGAATATGGGTTCCTATACTCCGTACTAGATATTGTGTATTCTGCTGTGCATGGATGTTGGGAGAACGTGCGCCGGGAGCCTGGGCTGGGTTGCACTCGCTCGTACGAAGCTTTTTCGAGTTGTAAGCTTGCCAATAGAAGGCCTAAGGAGCTTGGGTGGGGCTGTCAGATATGTGAGTGGTTCTTGGGGGCCCTTTGTTGTCGTCGTACGAGTGCTCAGCATCCTTTCGCAGGGCTGTCACATTGAGGTGTGGTTGCTGGGGGCGTTTGTTGACGTACAAGAGGATGGAGTGCGCCGCGTCCGTTCGCAAGCAAAAGAGGCTGTGAAGGTTGCACGCGCGACGCTGTCGAAATAAGCAAATTCGTGAGCGCTTGTTGGACAGGGCAATCCCTTATCCAACAATGTGAACCACCCATGGTTGCGTCGCGGGGCCTAATGTTCGCGAAGTTTCCGGTTGTGGCTGGGGGCACTGGTCGCGGTGGAGGCTGGGGATTCTTTGACGTGCGAGTGGCGGGGGTTTCAGAAAGCGCGAACGTCGCTCCGACTGGCGCACAGCAATGCCTCAACACACCGTCCGCGAGGATGCTACTCCGTGCGTGACGCTCAGTCCCCAGTTATTCTATGTATGGAACAAGAGACGTAGCGATCTTTCGATGATATATAAAGCTTGGTTGCTCGTCAGCTGTTGCGGAGAGCATCCATTGACCCACATCGAACCATAACTTTCCGCTACGACTTCCACTTTCAGCCTTTCGACTTTTCGTTCGCCAGCTCAGCTCAGGTTGTGGAACTTTGTTTTGCGGCTAAAGATTCTCTTACTTAACTGACACCCGTGCCTCTCAGCTTTACCTCTCACTTTTGCCTGCTTCTTCAGAAAGCTCTCTTTCCTCAAACCTGCGCCCTCACACCTCTTCACCACCACTTACCTCAACACTCAATACCAACACTCCACACTCCACAATGAAGACCTTCACATCCCTCGCTGCCTTCGTGGCTCTCGCCTCCGCCGCCACCGTCACCATCACCGAGACAAAGTGCCTCCAAAATGGTTACCCAATCGAGCAATTCACCATCGAAGTCGACCAACTCGTCGTGAAAGGTACGTCCCTTCCCCGCCTCTTATAACCCCTCAAACTAACTCCCATCCCCAGACCTCCCCACCGTCTGCGGCCTCCACATCGTCTCCGCCTCCGGCGTCGACGTTACCTCCCTCACCTGCCGCGCCTACAAAGACGCCGCTGGCACAGACCCCGGCTCCGCATTCTTCAACTCCACAACCGATGCCCTGATCGCCACGAACCCCGTTCAGGAAGGCTCTATCCGCTGCAACTCAAATGCCAATGGCGGCGGCGTGAGCCTGAGCAGTCGCAGCACGACGTTGTCGACTGCGGCGGTCAGCGTTGTCGCAAGCACGGGCACCGCTCTCCCAATCCCGACAGGCAATGCGACGATTTCGGGGACGAGGGTGCCGACCGTGACGCCCTCGGGTACCACTGGAGCGGGCGCGCCGAATCAGACGGGTGCCGCGGCTCATGTGGGTAGTAGTATTTTGGCAGTTATGGGGGCTTTTGCTGTGTTTTTGCTTTGAGAGGAATTCCTGGGAAGCTGGACATACCTCATGAGATGAGGGTGGACGGGGGCTTTTGCATTGGGAATGGTGTTTAAAACTGTCATTCCTTTGATTCGGTTTGGTTGGAATACCACATACCGACTTTGGGGGGTAAATGGGATATGAACTGACGGGCTGCATGGATGGTTTGCATTGAAAGGCGTTTTTAACGATCCCCAGTCCCTCACTCTTTGGACTGGATGGACGATTATGGGCTGCGATATGCAGAGGAATTAGATAGAGGGACGATACTTAATACCTAATAATCACGATCAACTGCTACTTAGACTTGCACTCCGGTGATACTTGGATTTAGATTACTGCTTCCGTTCGTGGATTACCTAAGCTCGCGCTGAATCTTGCTGTTGGGTACCCTGTATATTTTCCCTGGATACACTACACTTGTGTCTTGATTATATGTACATTCTGAAGATAACGTGAGATTGTGCCTCCAAGATTCCAAGATCCCAAGCCTGCGTCGTCCCTGATCGGCGATGCTTGTAACCAAACACCGCGTGGTTGGGTCGCTCCCCCACGTGGCTGCCAGCCCTGTGTGGCGCAGCTGTGCTTCCATCCTCAGCTCTGCTCTTTCCTTGCGGGGTGCCGCTGCCTGAATCATCACTCTAACTTCACACTCTACTTTCTATGTCACGATTGTGAGAGATTTAGAAGCCCCCTCGAGGCTTTCGGCTCTCTACGAGGTTTCCGACCTTCTGCGAGCTCTCCAATTCCCTTCGAGCCGAACTGTTCCAGACATACCTTCCGACAGGTACGTGGGCCGTGACATCGTCAGAGAGGCGAGGATAAGATGCGGTTGATCAAGGCTGATACGATTGAACTCTGCGAGTTCGCAGACGTCGACAATGCACCGCCCTTCGCCATACTGTCTCACACCTGGGGTGACGAGGAGTGCACCATTCAGCACATGAAAGACCCAGATGTCAAGTCCAGAAACGGTTACGCCAAAATCCAATACTGTTGTGATCAGGCTCAGAAAAACGGCTTACAATGGGCTTGAGTCGACACGTAAGTTTCTAATGCTAATATAAGTTACGTCAAATTAGACCGAAAATTGAATTATAGTTGGCTGCTGTATTGACAAAACAAGCTCCGCGGAGCTATCGGAGGCCATCAATTCAATGTTTCACTGGTATCGTGCGTCTGCGAGATGTTACGCGTATCTTTCAGACGTAGACGCGCTTCCCGGATCGGATGACCTCCCCGATATCACCCATAGCCGGTGGTTCACTCGAGGTTGGACCCTACAGGAACTCCTTGCGCCGGCGAGCGTCCAGTTCTACTCCTCCGATTGGACGTTTCTGGGCTCAAAGTTAAGGCTCTGTCATGAGCTTTCTCATATCACTAATATTGACGTAAACGTTTTGACGACCGGAACGTTCGACCATATCAGTATAGCCACCAGGTTATCTTGGGCGAGGTCTCGAAAAACGACCCGCATCGAGGATAGAGCATATTGTCTCATGGGAATCGTGGGCGTCGATATGCCACTTCTGTATGGAGAATCCGAGCGTTCATTCATCCGACTCCAGAAAGAGATCTTGAAAACTTCTGAAGATTACTCCATTTTTGCTTGGGGCCCTTTTACACAGGATTTGCCTTGGGGTCCTCTATCAGTATCCACAACGTGGCACAGCTTGCTCGTTGATGAACCCGCCAAATTTACCATAGGAAGCCACACGAAACTACTGGAAAATTGGACACTAGATATCAATCCGGTTGTAATGAGGGGTGTTGTGGCAGTGACCCTACCTGTCCTGGAAATTGTGCCACTATGTTTCTCGCTGCTCTGCCTCTTCCCATGCCAGGATTCGACAATTCCTATATATGCATGCTTTTGACCGAATGGCGGCAAGAAAGGTTCGTCCGTTCGCGTTGTCTTACCGTTGCTCCCAAGTTCTGTGCACAGCTTTAATGCAAGAAAGGTGTGGCGGTCGAGGCGACTGGATTTTGTGCCGCCAGTCTACCCTTTCCCGCAATCTCAATTATATTCCAGAAGTTTCAGTGTTCCAAAACCAAGAGAGAACCTGCATCTATCCCCTTACGTACTTGCCAGCGTGTTTTGTTTCCCCCATTCTCGATATTCGGCTAAGCTTGACGAGGTCACGCTGTTGGGGGATGAAAGAGGGCCTCATACGGTATTGTGGTTCAAACTACTTCCAAAGTATCAGGAGAATTTTCCAATCCTGGAAAGGACAGCATCTCTTATGCGCATTGGAGCGTCGGAACTCCTGAGCGGCTTCGAGTTCACGTCGCTCAGACCCAGCTTTGCCGTGGTACTGGGGGTTGACGAGGCCACTGGATATGGCGCCAGCCTTAAACTCATCCACATCCTGTCTGAGACCATAGCTGATGATGATCTTAAGTCGATATTGAAAAGAGGTGAAAGTACCACCCAGTGCTGGGTGACAGATAAGCAGGTGACATCGTTGTCAGCAGGTGAAAAGGGGACCTCAATTGTCTGGGAAAATAGCCTCAAGGGTTATGCGGGTGGATGGTTGGGGCAAGTCCAATGGCGTGACATTGGAGCAGTTGATGATATATTTGTTTCTGCAAGTCTTCAGTCTGAATGGAAGAATATTGAAGAGAGAACAGTCCGGTTCACGATAGAGATCGACCACCGACCCCACGAGTCAAGCAGGGTTGACGAGATCAGGATTGGCAAAAAGGGAAGCTACTGTTGGTAGGTGGTTAAGCGGTTTGTTCTTGTACCCTAGAAATACAAATTGTTGTCCGTTATATTGAAAATTCGAGTGCTTCTGATACTTTACATCTTGCGCCGTTACTTTGTGATTTATTACATTGCAACCAGAAGCCATCTCGGCCGATAGCGGACTTTTATCTCCCATACCCTCCACAGCGAGTGTCCTACTATGCCTGCTCTCAGGTCTCTTAAGACTTGACGATTTACTCTGCTGGAATCCCACTTCTATATTTCACTGGGGGGTCCATTCATTGTCCCGTTCCCCGAGCTATTTCGAACACATTAGCATATTTGCAAGAACTAGGATTAAGACATAGTTAAAAATATATCATAGTAATCTTGAACGTCTCAGGATCCCAGAGCGGCTACTTTATAGCACGTGTATTTGATGGGGCGCAGGCCCGGCTTCATTCATATCTAAGAATAGGACTCCAAAGCTGCGTATGATCGATTCAATCCGAGAACCTCCTAGCCGCAGGGTAAAATTTGGCCCAATCAAACCAGACAATGATTTACGTTATCTATTGGTCGGAGTCGTACATGTCGTGATGTCACTCTGTCGTCGTATTGACAACATACAGTTTCCAACTCAACAACCAATTTGCTATCCATCGCTACTAAACAAGCGCAGGGCCATCTTCCGGACAACTCGAGCATAGCTTTTACCACTCTCCGCAGCCTACGACCCCGGAACTTCTTTCTCATACACTACCATATAAATCACAAAAACGGTCACAAAATGCAGTCCATCCTGCACAAAGTCATCGGCCCCAAAGAAGTCCACCCCGAGAAACTCGATGGCTACATCGCCATCGTGACCGGCGGCGCCCTCGGCATCGGTTTCGAAGTCAGTCGCGCTCTCGCGTCCGCGGGCTGCAGAGTAATAATGGTGAACCGGAAAGAAGAGCAAGGCAACGACGCCATCTCGACCATCAAAGCGAAACCCCGGACGCTCAAATCGAATGGAAAGAATGCGACCTAGGCAGCCTCGCGCAAGTCCAATCCGTCTTCTCCGCCCTCGCCTCCTCGCTTGGCCGTCTCGATTTCCTAGTTCTGTCTGCGGGCATCAACACGAACCAGTACGGCCTCGATGCCGATGGCATTGATCGCCATTTCGGAGTCAACTTTCTGGGACATTTTTATGTGTGTAATTTACTGTGGCCGTTGATCAGGAAGACAAGTAAGATGCCTGATACTCCGGCTCCGAGGGTCGTGTTTGAGGCAAGTGAGATGCATAGGATGGCGCCTAATAATGTGCATTTTGCGAGTCTGCAGGAGATTAATGATCCGGATTTTGGACCCACGCATCTTTATGCCAGGACGAAGTTAGCGATGATTATTTTCGCGAAGTTTGGGCTTGTGGGGAAGGTGGTGAAGAAGAATGAGGATAATATTGTTGCAGTCTCGGTGCCTCCTGGTGCTGCAAGTTCTCCTCCTTCTCAGTGTCGAATCTGCAAAGTTAATTCTTCCATAGGTGAACACGGCGATGCAGCAACAATGGAAAGACGCGTATCCCGGCATCACTGGCAAACTGCTCTCCTGGACGATGCTTGCTGGCGGGCGTGATGTCGAGCAGGGTTCTTACAGCGCATTGTGGGCGCTCACGGCCCCTGAGATCGAGGAGAAGAGTATGAATGGGTGGTACTTCAGCGACCCAGGAACTCCGGGAAAGGAGTCATCGCTGACATCGGATCCTGCTTTGGGAACTGCCCTTTGGGAGCTGAGTGAAAGGCTCATCAAGGAGAAGCTCGGTGATGAAGCCCTCGTGGACTAGAACTCTTCGTAGGCCAGATGGCGGATCGAGACTACCTTTTGTACATACGATGAGAGGGGATGCAGGATCTGGAACACCTTATGTACGATTGAATGAAGCGATTCAAGCATGGTTTTGGGTTTTAAACAGGGCGTTCTATGCAAGACTTCTATCGTCGAGGTGCAGTGTGGTGGTTAATCTAAAGGGACGCTGATTGGTCCATCGAAGTTAGCCTCGGCGTCGGCCAAGGGGCTTGACCGATCTCAGCCAGATCTCGCAGCACGACGATCGATGACAGCGGCATGTCAGTCTGAATCAGAGCAGAGCTAGTCATTGTTTTGCCATGACGACACAATGGGAATCCCGGCCCCAGGGTCTCCACGGCCATGCAGATTCTGCATTTGCCCATCCAATCCAACAAATTTCGACTTCTCCGTGCAAAGATGGCACACGACGAGCGCTCCCCCTTGCTCGACCATCACCATGAAGAAACAGCTGACGAGCGAGAGGTATGTTTTGCAGCAGATCTAGTTGTCATAGGCTATTGTGCTGATCTGGAATAGGTGCTCAAATTGACAGACGATGACCCCGAAAATCCACGAGCGTGGCCACGGTCAAAGAAGCTGGCGAATGTCGCTGTTATCGCGGGAATGGCAAGTAAGTTCAATCCAGTGAAAGTTGAACACGAATTCTACCTAACCATTTCATTGAATAGTTCTAAGCCCTCTTGCCAGTTCTATGTTTACCCCTGGAATTGCCCAAATAGCGAAAGACCTCAACACTTCCGAAACCACAGTGATTGGGACTGCAACCGGATTCATGGTGATGCTCGGCATCGGCCCTCTCGTGCTTGCACCCCTTTCTGAAACTTTCGGGCGCCGGAAAATATATCTGACTTGCTTCGCCATCTTCACTCTTCTCCAAATACCGACCGCTCTTGCACCCAATATCGCGTTCCTCATAGTCGTTCGCAGCATATCGGGATTCTTTGGTAGCGTTGGTATCGCAAATGGCGGAGGAACAATTAGCGACATGTTCATTCCCAATGAAAGAGCTGGAGTCTTTGGTTGGTATCTATTGGGCCCGCTCCTGGGTCCCACCCTCGGCCCTTTGTTTGGCGGGATCACGGTCCAACGCCTAGGCTGGCGATGGGTCTTCTGGATCATGACTATCATTTGCTTCGTCAATACGCTGGCAGGCTATTTCTTCCTCCGAGAGACCTACGTGCCGGTTATTTTGAGCAACCGTAAGACGTCCTATGAGCACGGTTCCGACGGGGCGAAGTACCAGTATGAAGGCGAAGATACACGACCTATTCGACATAAAATTGCGAATTCGCTTTCGAGGCCACCGAAGATCTTTTCCCAACCCATCGTAGCGACAATGGCGGTCTACCAAGCCTTGATTTTCGGCACCACGTACAGTCTTTACACGAATATGCAGGGTATTTACGCAGGCTCCTATGGCTTCAGCACCGAACAAGTTGGACTTCTCTACCTCGGCCCCGGTCTCGGATTCATATTTGCCGTATGCTTTCTCGTTCCCAGAATAGACGATGTGTACAAGAAACTCACGGCCCGCAACAAAGGCAAAGCCATGCCTGAATTCCGTCTACCGCTCGCCAATATCGGCGCCGTCTGCATCCCTATATCTCTCTTCTGGTTCGCGTGGACCGTGCAGGCACATGCTCATTGGTTCGCTTCGATCTCAGGCACCTTCTTCTACGGAATTGGCCAAGTCATGATTCTGAATTGCACCCAGAATTACTACATCGATTCTTTCGAGAAGTATGCAGCCTCGGCTATCGCTGCCGGAACGGTCTTTCGATCGTTCTTTGGAGGCGTGGTACCACTCTTCGCACCTGTGATGTTCGACAAGCTCGGTTATGGGTGGGGCATCAGTGTGTTTGCCTTTGTGAGTTTGGCGTTGGCCCCGGCACCGTTGGTGTTTTATTATTTCGGCGAGAGAATACGTGAGAGGTTCACAATGAAGTTGTGATGAGTAGAGGTGATATTCCAGTGTGTTGGGAACTGGGAATGGGACTAAGAGAAGTGATGTGTAAGTGTACACACATGATGCACTCAGTCCTACTTAAAAGATTCTTGGTGAACTTTTCCGTCGTACCACGAACAGTATTAATACGTCCTTTGCCGCTTCCCGTTTCCAAAACTTGAAATCCAAGGGCTAAGAATGATATGAAATTATACCAGACATATCGCCACTCCCCTCAAATACCCAAAATCTGTCAGGCTGTTTGTTGCAGGCATCCTGAATCTCAGAAACAAGGACCGAGGATAGAATGAGCTGACAGCCGAGAGTCCGAGACGCCCATCTACTCACACCCGGTACATTGTCTTTCTATTAAACACCAAAGATCCCTATATCTGCTATCTCCGGACTCACGAACATACCCGCAATATTGCCACCTGGATTATTCGGCTCTTCCGGCTTGTCCCCGTCAGCCTTTCTTCACATAGAAGAGAAGATTGGTTTCCCCATCGCCATCGCCGAATACAGCTACCTTCTCGATTGTAGTGTATGTCCCCATGGTGGCTTTGTGTTGGATCAACATCATTGCTGCGCCACGGCCATTTGGGGAGCCGAGAATTGCTTTGCCTTCGTCCGTGTCCATTGTGAATTCTTTCCTTCCAGACCAAGATGGAGGGGGTGATGTATTATCCATCGCTCGAGCCACAAGGCCTTGTGTCTCTGGATTCCGGGCTGGAGAAGAAAAGATGTAGCGGATGCTGGAGAGGTCTTTCTCTTTCTTTTCGCATTCATCCTTCCAAAGTACGTATGCCACGTCGGACCAGTGCTGCAGGTCTGGGAGTGGGTCTTTTGCGGGGTCGATTGGGGGCTTCTGCTTCTTGCCCTGGCTTGCTGGACTGAACTTCCACCAGGCGACGATCACTGTAGCTTGTCAGCAACCTGGTCATTGTGTTGGATGGTCGTAGCCAACTCACTCCCAGCATCCGCATTGATTACAGTATAGTATGTGGCCTGTGTCGGCTAGGAAAAGTGTTAGTGTGTACCACAGTTCCGTCGGATCTACCCACTCGGTAATTCTTTCCATCCTTTTCAATACCTCGAGTATGTTTCCATCCTACAATGGAATTCGGCAAATTGAGTTTGGTAGGGTCAAGGCCGGCATCAATCTTCAATGCCTTGAGCGCGGGAAGAATAGCTGCTCCGCCCTCTTCGAAAGTGAAGAGCGAAGGGGCGAAGGGATCGTACGTGTAGCCCCAGTCCTCAAAAACATCTACATGGATGGCCATATCAGTTCTGACACACATAGGTATAACCATCGGTCTGAGCAAGGGAACTGACCGGGATATTCTCCGGTTATGCTGCTCGCTGCAGACTCCCCTGATGGGTTGAACAACTTGCCGGCTTCCTTGTCGTCGGATTCCATGGCCAAAACCAGCCCGCAGCCTCGGGCTACATTGGATTTCCATTGTACGTCTCCAGCTTTTGGGTAACGGCGCACGAGACCTCGGCGAATCTGTGGAGAGACGATGGAACTGTTGTTTTCGAAGGTAGGGAACCTGACGGGAGGGGGTTCGTGTGGAGCGACATACTCAGAAGGAGATGATTCCGCGACACAGAGGAAGGATGAAACACCCATTATGGTTGCAAGGAGCATGTCGGGCAGAAGGGAAAAGTTGGAAGCCCTTACACACGACGGCAGCTGATCCGGGCAATAAGGTATCCGGGCGTCCCGCTGTGCTCCCAAGGGTTAGTGCAACCCCAGCTCCGTCTATCTCTCGGTGAGTGCTGGTTATAATCTTGGTGATGGGCTTTGAGCTGCGGCTGCTACTCAGCAGTCTGATTGCTGCTGATATCACGAGCTTAAAGTACCTCGGACTCGAGGTGACTAAGAGTGACGCGTGAGGCACAGACTACCTAATAATTCCCTCTCAATCACCCTCAATCTACACTCTAAGGGTTTCCAAGGTACCCCCGCGGCAGTGGGTTGTGGCAATAAGTGGCCCCAGCGCTGGGCACCCGCTCCTTCACCTTCAGTCGCAGCTTGCGAGGTTCGCCACCAGCCTTCCCCGTTGTCCCGCCCCAGCATACTGAAACCTACGGACGTCCTATCGACCTCCTCTCTCCCGATCTCCCCCAACCCTCTCCTTTGCGTTGCTGCCCCACTGGTTGAGCCATGCGGTTGTCCAACCTTTGCTCGCTGCTTCTCCTCGGAGGAGAAGCAATTGCAAAGGAGTTAATTCGAGATTTCTCTGATGCTCCTCCCACCTCTCTCGCTATAGGTGAAGCCCGCGTTGCCGCCATTTTAAATGGAACCTCATCTCCCTCCTTAGGCTCGACGGTCGATGATGCCAAGGCTCAATGCGGCAAGAACTCCCAAGATGGTAACCGCAAATGTCCGCTCAGCCTCTGCTGCAGCGACTATGGTGCAAGTATACCAGGGTCCCTTCGCAGGAGCAAAGCTAAAATTCACAGTACTGTGGCACCGACGAGACGGCCTGCGATGCCAACAACGAGGAGCATCCGTGCCAGAAAGATTTTGGTCAATGTGAGGTGCATCTTCCTCCGAGCTGTGGCAAGACTAGCGGTTCAGCTTCCGGCGGTCGCAAGATCGCGTATTATGCCTCGTGGAACACTCGCACTCGCAAGTGTAACCGCATCAAGCCGAGCCAGATCGACACTACTGGTCTTACGCACCTGAACTTTGGGTACGCAGGTATTGACACGAAGTCGTTTGAAGTTGTGCCTACCGATCCTGGTGACGTCGCCCTCTACGATGAATTCTGCAAACTCAAGTCAAAGTCACTGCAAACTTGGATCTCTATCGGTGGCTGGAACTTCTCCTCGGATGGATCCACTCACACCACGTTCTCCGATATGGCCAATTCGAAGGATAATCGCGCCGCTTTCATCAAATCTGCCATTTCATTCATGGAGATGCACGGCTTTCAGGGAATTGACCTCGATTGGCAATACCCAGGAGCCCCAGTCCGAGGTGGCAAGAGCGAAGACACCGAGAACTTTGTTTCCCTGGTTAAAGAGTTACGGGAAGCGCTTGGCAATCACTATGGTCTGAGCTCAGGTCTTCCCACTACGTTCCCATACCTCCAGTTCTTCGATCCCAAAGCCATGCAGGAGCATATCGACTGGTTCAACCTTCAGACATACGATCTCCACGGCCCTTGGACCACCAATCCTGACGATCTAAAGATACTTCCACATACCAGTAATGTTGAAATCAAGAAGGGGTTAGTTCCTCTGTGGTGGACCCTCATCGACCCGAAGAAAATCAACTTTGGCCTGGCATACTATGGGCGTGGATACACGATCAAGGACTCGAGCTGCGCTACTACAGATTGTCCATGGAAGGATGCTTCGAAACCCGGTCAGTGCACCGACACTTCTGGCGTAATGGGACTCCACGAGATTCAGAACTTGATCAAGAGCAAAGGGCTGGAACCTCAACTTCTCCAAGATGCGGCTGTCAAAGCTATTCAATGGGACGATCAGTGGATGGGTTATGATGATCTAGAGACGTTTTCCATGAAGATTGATTTCGCTAATGACCTTTGTTTTGGTGGAACCGTGACTTGGCCAATCGATATGGGTTCCGGCGCTGGAAGGTGAGTTCTGATTGTGCGAGATCCTCATTAACGACAAGAAGCTAACAAGGGATAGTGGTGATACTCCTGACACTCCCGACACTGGAGGTGGTCGTTCCAAGACAATCTGTGTTCAACCCATCTCCCAGATTTCGGATGGCCAAGTCCAAGGCCCAACAGGATCCTGTACCGATTTAATGACGATACCAAATGAGCCCAGCGTTACGTCGACTGCTGCCGGCTCTTCGGGCGGTGTTGTCTCTACGAACGAACCCAAGACTCAAACCCCGACGGCGATCACTACGATCGAACCCACCGATGTTGCGCCTCCACAGAGCACCGCTCCGGCAGATAGTTCAGCTTCGGGGGTCCCCCCTTCTTCTGGTGGGAGCATCCCAGCAACCAGCCAGGTTTCTCAAGGTGGTTCGACTTCCGAGGGCTCGAAAGTATCAGAGCCGACTACTCTGGTCACGACTGTCCCTATCATAGTCCTCACTTCGTTCTCGGTCGCATCTGAGTCAACAGCAATCCAAACATCTGTGTTGACAGTATCTGGGTCCGTTGCAACGGCTACATTCGCCTCTGTGGTTCCAATCCCGCCGATCACCCTCTCCTTGCAGAAAACCTTTACCGGATCTCCAATGTCATCAATCAACACTGTCGAATCAGGAAACTCCAACTCCGGAGGCGTCCCTGTCCCGACCGCACATTTAAGTACGGCTTCTGACGGCGTCATTATGCCAGCCCCAATCCCACTTCCATCTGCACAGCTCAGTACGCGTACTGATGGTGCCGTCTTCTCGTTTCCACTTGGAGTTGTCAGCACACGGTCTGATGGTGTTGTTGTACCATTTCCGATACCACTTCCATCTGCACATTTCAGCACGGCTACCGATGGTGCTGTCTTTTCATTCTCTGCTGGAGTGGTTAGCACACGGTCTGATGGTGTTGTTGTGCCGTTTCCCATCCCGCTTCCAACTAGACAACCAACCGCAACCTCCGGAGTGAGTATGACCAATTCCGAAGGTCATCCGCTTCCCACTAAAGAGTCAAGTCTGCCTGAATCTAGGGGTAATAAAGCTTCTTCGACGGGTGGGGATGGGGGAAAGTCGCATAGACCAGGAGACGGTCCTACAACTACTCTTGGGTCATTAGCCAGCAAGCCATCTATGACTGACGCTCCCACTTCGCTTGGCGACGGCGGTCAGTGTCTGGAGCGACGCGGCGAGAGCAAGCCGGTTCCACCAAACGTCTACCCTGGCCCATCCATATGGACCAGTCGGCAGCCTCTGATAGGATGCAAACCTCCTTGCACGATTCTGATACCGCCTTTTCCCCTACCGACTCCCACGACACTTACTTGGCCAAAGGTAACTACAACTCTGCAGTCAGTCATTGGCGGAACAACGGGGCTCAGCACACTCCACTTGACATTCTCAAACGAGAAGTCGTCATATTCGACCTCTCTCGATACTACCATTGTGACCATCGAAGGTGGACAATTGACTGAAGTGACTACAACGATAGAGGTTCCGCCCTTCACAACCGACGAGTTCAGTTTCTGGCCTCTCATTGTCCACGCTGGGGACACTAAAACGAGCGAGTTCGAGCCAGTCCCGAGCATCACACCTCCACCACTTACTATTTCGCTGCACACTGGACTCCGGCCGTATCCTCCAAGTTACTTCAAAGGTGAAATTACCGTGACACATGATGATTGTGGCTGGCACTTGGGCTTTAAGGAACCCCGTTTCTGGTGGTATACTGACCCGGCCTCGATGACTTTTAGTTTTCATGCACAACCTACGGTACATATAGATCTACCGTTTTCACTGGCTCCATCACCCCCACGCGACTGTCCGAAGGAGACCCCCTGGTGTCATGGACCCAAGCCACTGGGCTGCGAGGAAACGGCCACGCTTTGTTCCCAACAGGCACCTACCACAGCTGGCGACAAATGCTCGTACCCTGACCCCTTTTGTCTCGGCTACAAGGTTTATTGGCCCACAAAAATATCTTACGAACCCAGTCCCCAACCAGGACCTACTTGCGCAAAACACTGTGGAGGCAAGAATTGCAAGCACGGAGGATGCAACGATGATGACGAGGACAAGGATGACGATGACTCCGGAGGTGGAGGCGGTGGTAGATGCAAAGACTTGAACGTTGTGAAGTTGCTCTGGAAGATTTTACCATGGTGGGTAAAGGCACTAATAAAAGTCTTCCACGTCCATATAGATATCCCTATCCTTTGCGGTGGTGGAAGCAACTGTGGACCTTGGGGCTGTTCAGGAGGTTGTGGTTTGTTTGGATGCGGTGGAGGCTGTGGCCTCACAGGTTGCGGCAAGGGATGCTCTACTTTCGATCTGGGCAATTGCGATGGAACCGAAGGATGCCCACTTTCTGAATGTGGAGGCTTGGGTAAGGACTTTCCTTCTCTTGGATTTCCCTGGTGCTATTCTAACTTGAAACAGGATGTAAAGGTGGCATATGCGGCCCTACCAAAGACGACCCGACAGGAGGCCCTCCGAAAAGGGGCAATCCTCCCCAAACCGGTCCTACTGATCTCCCGACTTCGGGTGGAGATCAGCAAACCGTCAAACCTACGGATGAAGGCCAGCAAACAGGTAAACCTACCGCTTCAGGTGGCGAGTGTGAAGAAAAGGACAAGACCACGGTGACGGATGACTTTGTAAGCTGTACCAAGTTCACGTCACCTATGTCTAGCGTGTCCTGTACCACCACGTCTAGTCCGATACGATCTGGTTGTGGCATTCAGGCGACCGCTACTACGACAACCGACGAGTGTGCAGAAAAAGACAAGACCACGGTGACAGATCTTTCGGTAGTCTGTACCAAGTTTACGGCATCCCTTTCTTCCGCTACCTCATCCTGCTCCACCAAGACCTTCACCAAGTCTGGTTGCAGCATCCGGGCGAGTGACACTACAACCACGAAGGGGCCCGCTTGCACTCTCGCCGCATTGAGTCTGGATGACGACCAAGGCGATGAGGCTGGAAATCCACCGGACGAATCCTTTACGAGCATATCAGTGTCGTGGTCATCAAGCTCAACATCCTCTTCCAGTCCAACCCCAACTCCAACACCAACACCATCGCCAACTACATCTGAGTGGATGCCACCTCCACCATCTCACTCCCCAGCTCCCCCACTGAATGGAACTTTCAAGATTGACATCTTCCAATCGATGGAACGCGCTGATTCCTCGGTCTGGTGGACTTTGTGGGATTCAAACGGCGCTTCCCTCGGCACAGGTCAGGGCTCGCCGATCTACGTCAAGAATGAGGACGATGATGCCTTCCACCCCGCACAAGTCAAGATGGAGGTACGCAATCCGCTCAATGTCGATAACACCTTTATCAAGTTCGAGTACCAAAAACTATGGGGCGACTGCTTGCCTTGGTGGAAGACTGGCGGGACAGGCAAGAACTATGGCAAGTGGGGGTTCGACTACAACCAGTGTGGTAAGAAACCAGATCAGAGGGTCCAGACGGGTGAAATTACTTGTGAGGATGGTAATAATTGGAAGCCTCATAATGCGGGCTTTCAGCGGAGCTTTGCTTGCTGGTTCTTCGCCCATGACTTTAGGACGTGGAACAAGACACATGAGGGCAATGCCGATTAGAGATATGAGATATCTTGATTGAAAATGGGTAACATGATCTCTCTGAGTGGTACTCGGGAGATTTTTCAGGAAAGTATGGATGGGTAGTGTGCAACCATCACGATGGAGATCTTATAGCTTAGTTTTATGGGTCTGAGAATTGAAGTTTTGAAATCATTCCAGTGTTCGGTGGAAATTTGCTCCCGCAGGTGATGTGAAACCAGACTTTTGCAGCGAGCGCACGCCTTGGGTGCCCCGATGTGCTAGGTACACTCGCGACACCTGCCATGTTGCGTGATGACAGAGTGGCATGCCTAGTTAGTCCCAACAGACCCGGGTACTATCCTCAGATAATGAGCAGAAACACAATTTCATTTCTAGAGATCAAGTGTTGGATATAAAATATCAGTAGCAAGGCCTCTTCACGGCCTCCTTTTCTGCGTCAGTATATCTACACAAAAACACTCGTATATGATATATCTGCATAGTCTATTTCTGTATCTTCATCTAACGCCCATTCCCATTCCCTATACCCAACACCCCGCACCTTACAATCTACCCCTTATCTACAACTTCGACCTCGACCCCGCCCTCGACCTCGACCTCTGGCCCTCCTTCGCCACCACCGCCGGACTCATCGTCAGCGTCTCATTATCCATAGCATGATCAGGATCCGGCCTCACACCCTGCAAGCTCTCGGCAAGCACCCACAGCTTCTGCGCCCCGATCTCAAGCAAAAGGTTCCCGCGACCCTGGCGGAATTTGATGTCGTATTCTGGCGCGGAAAGTCGGAGGATGCCGGTGTCGGTGAACACTGTAACCGCTTCCTGCTCTTCCCTTTCACTGTCTCTGCCCGCTGTCGTCGGATCAGCGCCGTCGTTAGGTTCAGATTCTGGACCCCAGCCCTCCCCCCTAGCAAACCTAACAAACCACCCCGCCATCTCTTTCTCTACCCGTCTCGTCGGACTGTTTTCGGACAGTAGATGCGAGAATGTTTGTAACAGGACCGCGACGTCGAGTTCGTGGGATGAGAGGCCTGAGAAGGCACCGCGGAAGGGGTTGGTGGCGTGGAAGTGGTAGCGGGAACATTTTGTCGAGGGGGTTTGCCTGTTGTTATAGTTTTGCGAGAGGTATAATGTGGGGAGGTGGAAACGGAGATCGGTACTAAGGTGCAGGAGGGAGGTGTATAGGGACGAAGGGGAAGGGGAGGAAGATGAGGAGAGGGGAGGCAGGTTGTATGCGGAGAGGAGGGCACGGGATTCGTGAGGGGAGAGGAGTTGAGTGCAGAGGGTGTGGAGGGTGGGGAGTGAGGAGGGGTTGTCGAGGATGCGGGCTTTGAGGACGGTGCCCTAGAAGGGATTAGCTAGGGTGTTGGGCGAAAGGTTTGAGGATTGAAGAGTCGAAGGGGATAACGGCACTGATAAGGAGAAAAGTGAGAAAACGGATAATTCACTCTCGACAAAGAAACAGGAACTAGAAAGGAAACATGTAAAAGAAAGATAACCCACATCATCCCCCGTATCCCCCACAACAACCTCCCTACACCACCTCGGCCGATGTCCACCCCCTCTCCCATCCGCCAACCCCTCCAACCTCACCCCCCTCGGAAACCAACTTCCATCCACCACCGCACAAAAGTGCTGCGCGAGCGGCAGCCTCCCCGTTAACTCCTCCACCCTCATCTCCCTCAACCTGCTCACCCTCTCCTCCCTCCCCAACCCCTCCAACCCCAGCATTCGCACCTGCTCCCAATACATCACCTCATGCCACTTCCAGCCCCTTGGCCTCCTGAGCGTCACATCCCCACTAACAATCACCGCGCGCTCAAACAACGCTTCCTCCTTTTCCCCACCATCCTCCGCATGCACACAGCAGAGTAACGTGCTAATCGCTATACCTCCCGCGCTCTCGCCCACAACGGTTAGATTCTGTGCGTCGCCGCCCAAGCCCCGGATGTGGTGGCGCACCCACCGGAGGCCGTTGACGAGGTCTTTGAAGCCGAAGTTTCCGGTGCTGGAGAGCTCACGGCTGGCTAGGAAGCCGAAGATGCCGACGCGGTAATTCAGCGTGATGCCTATAATGGGTTGATTGAGACGGGAGGAGTGGGAGATGAGGCGGCGGAGTTGGAATTGCGGCCAGGTGTTTGAGCCCATGGAGAGCCCGCCGCCGTGGATGAAGATGAGGACGGGGAGACCTTTTTTGTTTGAGGTTGAGTTCTTGCTCAGGAGAGCGGAAACAGGCACGGCTACACACGCAGTCAAACACTCCAACTCATCCTCCCACCTCTCCTCCTCTTCCATGTTTAATTCCACATCCCCAACAAGCGTCAAATCCCAAGCCTGTGCTCCCGGGTGCTGTGGACAAGAAGGGCCATGGCGTGTAGCATCATAAATTACCCCATCCTTTCCTTCTCTTTCCCCGGCTACATTGGGTTGAGAATTCTTAATTGGTAATTCACTTCTAAGAACAGAGTCCGTCCACCGTCTTGGTACATCCGCATATTTGAGGCCACGAAACTCGACCACGGAAGCGGGATCGGAAATTGAGCCGGAGATTTTGCCGCGGAGGGTGCGGTGGAGTGTGGGGTGGGGGTGGTCGAAGTATGTTTGGGGTTGGGGTAGAGACATTTAGATAGATGCAGATGCAGATGAGAAGATTGACCAATCACGAGGTGGAGGGAGTGGGAAGAAAAAGTACGGGGCTGACTGGCGGAATATAAAAGTAGGACGAAGACTTACTGGCGTAGTCGTACTTGTTATATCCATGTGGGGCCTGGCGGGGTAGCAATTGCCGAAGCAAATCTATTCCGCACCCCAACGTACCATTGTCGACCCCAAGGGATGTCAGTCGGTTCAAACATCAGTCTGTTTACATATCTAGTCTGGCAGGAGTCATCCATACCAACCAATACACTAGCAAGAACCCTTGTCCTTCTCCTCGGTCCACGCAAATTTCTCGAAGCCTGTGGCACAACATTACGTTTAAGTTGACAACCCAAAAAGTGTATATAATCATACTCCATCCTGCCCTACCGACTCATATCCGCCGTCTAACAAAGGAGAAGAGTGTGATTTGTCGAATACAAGCACAATTCGTGAATGGAAAATATTGCCAGAGACAGACAGCCCGTGCCGGCCATAGCACGCACTAATACTCGCTTTTCCCCGCCCTATATGAAATCTTCGAGAAGAATGACATGCGCCACCAATCCACCAATCCGTCAACTCACGACCTCACTCAACCTCAAATTCCACGCCAACACTAGCCTCCTCCAAGCCCAACTCTACCCATTTATACTCCCCAAACCCTCCTCCTTCCATACAATTACGCCGCCGCCCTCTATTTCGCAAAGTGCAAATCATACGCCAGCCACTTCCTCGCAACCACCTGCTCGACCGTCAATCCCGGCTTTCCGTACGTCAACGGCGCAAAGAACAAGAAGCACCAGAACACCGCAGCCAACACGACACCGCACGCAATCCAGCTGCCCATCAGGCTCTGCGTGGCCACGCGCTCCCTCACCGGCTTGCTCGGCGTCCTCCTATGACCCTTAACGGCGGGCGCACCCGAGGCCGACGGGGGTGGGGGCGGGGAATCCGGATCCACTGGCTCGATATTGAAGATGAACTCAATAAGCGCGCCAGTAACGAGTGCGGATGCAAGATGAGCAGGGAGGTAGTGATGGAGGAAAAGCTGGCGACCCATGATGTAGAAGGGAATGTAATGCGCGGCCCAAGTCAGGAAGAAGAAACCTGTAGAGTTGTACAGACGGGAGCGAGTACCTGTGTTGGAGAGGCGGGTCAGAATACGGTGTTTGACAGAATCGACGACGACGACGATTTGGTGAGATTCGACTACAATTGAGCGAGTTGCAGGGGGCGAAAGAGGAGAGTACTTACGGTCATCAAGCGCATCCATACCGCGCCTCAAAGCCAACTGATCGGCACCAATGATGCCAGCAAAGACAGCGAGAAGGGAGGATGCAAGCCACCATCCAACTGGATTACCAAGGAAGTAGATCTGCTCGCGGGTATCATTGTTGGTCCAGAAAGATACACCACGGAGCAGGAACGGCCAGGAGATGGGGAAGGAAGAGTAAGGATGAGAGCTGGTCAGAGCATTGTTGTGGAAGAACATGGCACGCTGAAGTTCGAAGTATTTCTTCAGGAAAGGCACGTGCTTGACTTTACGCACTTCCTTCTTGTTGCGCTCGCTCTCCGCCGGGAGAGACGGGATGTCGTCGACATACCAGATGTTGCTGGCTTGCTGGACATTCTTGTTGCCGTTGATTTCAGCCTGCTTGTAGGCCCAGTCTGGAAGAGGGCTAGTGTGAGTCCACATGGCGACCTTGGTCGGGAAGTGGACCAGCTTGAAGTGAGACGACATGGTCTTGAAGTCTTGTCCAGATTTGACGTTATCGACGCGGATCTCGAAAAGAGTGTTGTTGTAGTGCTGACCGGCCGCGTCCTCGGCGTTGGCAGTAGTAAACTCCTGGTTGGTGGGATAGTACGGAGACGCCACATCGTGGCTCATCAGGATGGTATCCGTGACCAGATGACGAAGGCGGACGACATCGCCAACCTTGACGCGCTGGCCCTCGGTGCTTGGAAGCTGCTTGGAGGGGAGAATCTGCCAGTGATTGTTGGTGTCATTATGAGGGTATCCCGTGACCTGTTGACCCTGAGAAGAAATGCGACCGTCGTCATAGCGCAAGGGGTAGCGGTCGGGGTGGCTGTGAAGGTAGACTTTGGTATCCTTGTGGCGCATCGTGATGGTATCGAAATACTCAATGCCAACAGATTGAAGGGTCATGATGTTGTCGCTCAGAGTCTCCTGGAACTCCGGGCTCATGAAGTCGTCGCCAGGGCCGGAACGGGTAAGGATGGAGAAGTGAACTTGGAACCAGAAGAGATAGAGGAAGAAAGGGATGATGATGAGACCAACGGCGCGGGCGGCAAAGTGCTTGCCAAACTCCGGAAGGCTCAATGCTCCTTGTCGGCGGTTGATATCCATCAAATCCCAAAGATCGATCATGACCGGAACGCCAATGGAGAAGAAGGTGAAGACACCAACGTACTTGGTGGAGATGACGCAGCTGAGACAGACGCCCGTCAAGAGCAGCCACTTCCACCATTTCCGGCTAAAGGGTACATGTCGGAGCTTGTAGAAGCGAATGTAGCTGAGCACCGAGAGCGCCATGAAGAAGATCAACGTCGCGTCCAACAGGATCAGGCGAGTCTGGCCAATGTGGGCATTGTCGAAGAGTAGGAGGCCGGCCGCTGTCACACAGGCAGGCAGCGAGTATCCAGAGTCCCACATAATCATGAAGACGGTCGGAACGGTCAGGGCGCCCATCATGGCGGGCATCGAGCGGTAGGCCACATAGGGCACCTTGTTGGTGATGTACGAATCGCCGATGTTCTCGAACAGGAATTCGCCCTTGTATCCCACCAACCAGCCTGCGAAGGCGAAGAGAAGCTTTCCAAAGGGCGGATGGACGTCGAAGAAGTAGGTTCGCTGGAGGTAATACGACGCAAACTGCGCGAGTGTCAGCCTCCTGGATCAGCAGCGCCGGCCGGCAAGTGCCCGCACAGAGCTTAAAAGTCATGTTGTATGCATACTTTTCCAAAGTGCACCTCATCGAAGACGACCTGCGAGGGATGGCTGATGCCCCAGAAACGCGTTACGAAAGCCAGAATCGTGATGATGGTGATGGCAATCTTGTAGTCCCACTCCGCGTTCTTCTTTTTGGGCTGGAGGTCCTTCTTGCCTTTCGAGATGGCATCGTAATCTCTCTCAGGAGCGACTTCAGGATTGGGTGTCGTGGGGCGCTTTTTGTCCTTGGGACCGCGCTGCCGTACGGCGGCCGGAGAAGACATTGGTGGTGCGACAGCGGGAGAAGCTATCTGCTGTTCGGTGGTGAGTATATGAGGCCAAGCTCGGTCAATTAAAATATATGAAGAGACTCACCAACACGACAAGAAGAAAACCGGGTTGAAGGGTGGTGTCAAAGGAGTGGAATTTGGGCGCTGCGAGACGGAGTTTGGATAGGTGGTCAATTCGACCAAAAGTCGACGCCGCGCACGCCCCTTAGGCTGGGGCTGAACCAACAAAAGCCACATCCCTGGCGCCCGTCACGTGCCCGTGTTCGCTGCGCACCATTCCATTCGAAAGAGTGCGAGAACAAAACCGAAATACATGATTCATATCATCGTGAGCTTCGTCAGCCTTATCTACAGAGGAGAGCTTTTTCTACACCGTTCATCTATGCCACCGAGCACCACGCAAAGATCAATGCATACATCCCATGCCGGCCCCAACTACCCATCGTCCTCGTCCTCCTCATCATCCCCAAGCTCCACTCCATACTCGGCACAGACATCCCACCGATCCCCTTTCGCGCTCTTACTGACGTACTTTGTGAATCTGAGGATTCCCCTATCCCTCAACACAATGCTAACGTTGTTCCACACCGCGGGCTGAGAGAACAGCACCCCATCGTCCTCATCATCAGCCGCAGATTTGTAGATTGCCGGATCCGCTTTTGATTTGGCTTTGCGACGCTGTCCGGCACCCGTGTGCGTTGAAGGTTCCGGCCCCCCTCCGTCGGCGATTGTGTTGTCATCGTCGTCCTCGCCTGCCATGTACGTTTCGTAGCCGCCGACTTCGATCTCGTCTTCTTGTTTCGGTGGGTCTGGTGCAGAAACTGGGGATTTTGATTTGCCTTTACTCCGGCTGGAAGGGCCGTCGGACTGAGCGTTTGCTGGGGGAGCATCTTCTGCTTCTTCCTCATCACCCCAGCCCTTGGACGGGGTGATGCCAAGGCACACCTCTAGTTGCGGATCTTCCTCCTCGTAGGCCGTGGCAAGCGTGTAATCCATCCCTCGGCGGAACCTCCGGGCGTAGATGTTGCTCTTTGTGAGGGTGATGCCCGTGACGAGCGATATCCATTTCGTAAATGCCGGATGCGGAAACAGAATGTCGACGAGATCATCGTAGGGAGTCAGCTTTTCCGTGTCAGGATACTCGGTCTTGGGGACCGGGTTGACTGCGGTACGATAGAGGAAGCGATGCTTGTGTGGAGGTCGCGCAACCCCCGCTTTCGATGCCTTGTAAAAGGGGTTTGTCGGAAGGCTTGGGTTCGGCTCATGGTCTTTTGACTCCAGATACTCTCGAAGGCGCGCCGAGAACTTCTCGGACAGGAACTCTGCGAGACGTAATGAAGATTCGTCTGAGAACATGCCAGCAAGCTCCTCCACGGTATCCGGGGTAAGGTAATTCGGATTCATGTACTTGATGAGAAAGTCGAGTTCATCAGCACTTAGCGCTTCGTCCTCCTCATTCGTTTTGCCCTCCCAATCCAAATCCTGGAAGTTCGGCTGCGGCTCGTCAAATACATCTGCCTTCCCGCCTGCAGCTGGGCAAGGGAGCTTTTCTCCGCAAGCTTCTCTTCCAAGCCTTCCTCGTAGCCAGGCTCGCCCTCCTGAGGTATGTGAAACCATCCAGAAATAGCCATCCGCACGCGACCTCCATCCTCTTCTGTGTCGCCGGATTCCCTCCTATACACTTCCTCGACGTCGTGGAAGCTCTCCCCGGGTGTGACAGTGAAGAACGAGAGCTGGTTCCAGGCCGGAGGGATCACGACGGAGACATCCGGTTCGGGTACCTTGACTAGATCCCCATTCGGCGTCTTCAGATTCTGGGTGGGGAAGAGTCGAAGTGCGCCACCCCACTCTGGCTTCCACGGGCGGTCGGGATCGAGGAGGTAGAGAATCCAGCTCACGCGCCGACTCCCAATGACATCGTCGTGGCATAGCAGGTGGCAGCCGGGCGTGTAGACGTTCTGGATGGGTCAGTATATATGTCCTCCATTCAATATAAGTCCAAGCTATCATACCACGGCCATGTCCGTCTTCTTCCCGCTCAAGGGCCCAGAGCCTGTAACCGAGGATAGATAGGTGCGGAAAGCGGCCGAGTACAGCGAGTCGCGAAGCTTCAGGAGCGAAGGCAGACGGCGGAGCGCGGCATCGTCGAGGCCATCGAGGTTCGCGAGATCCCCAGACTGATGGATCTTGTAGATGTCGGTTTCCTTGGGCGTGAAGGAGATGTGCTCGCGAATCTCGTTGCGGACACTACGGAGGAGCGAGTCATCGACGAGGTTCTGGATCACAGCGTGCTTGTAGCTAGGCGGGAAGATCAGCTAATCGTTGCCATTGCGGGGAGCTGCACACACGGCTGCGATGAGGCGTAGTAGTCGGTATATTGCTGGAGCACCTTGCTGTCGAAGAGGCCCGCTCGAAAGTTGGCGTGGGCTTCGGTGTCGGAGATGGCACGTTTCTTGGAGCTGCCATTGGCGCGCGCTTCGCTTTTCCGCTTGCCCATGGCTGCACGACGGGCGATTGTAACGAGGCTGAGGTCGAGTTAAATATTCGAGATTTGCATGGAATTTTTGGTGTGGGAGCTTTGACGCGCATCACTCCACCACCACGCCCCTCCGCCGGTGGCTATCGGATACCTGGCACCCTGGCCTGGCGTGCCTGGGCAGGTTTGCCGTGCCCCGCCTTCTGCCAGATTGCATGTTTCTCAACTCATCGCTCGCTGTCTAATGCCGCAAGTGGGTGCAACTTCTACGCTCTGCAAACCATATATCTCCTCGGGGGTGGTGGCGGCAGAGGATAAACTTTTGCGGGGAAGGCCTTGACCTCCGATTGGCTGCATAGTATTCGGCCTGCAGACTTGCCATATGTGCTCATGTACTCTCCTCATGCCTCTACTGGGTGGCAACCTGTCCACAGCAAGACTGAGACCAATCGCAGTAATTACTGCTTTGTGGAGCTGGGAAGCACGCCAGCAGTTGCCCGCTAGAGACATGCCCGGATCGTCGATTTCATGCACGTCGTACTAGTACAACAAGCTGGCTGTCGGCATCGAGGCGAGTTTCCGAGTTCGACGAACAGATGCGAGACTACTATGCCAGCAAGTGTTGGATGGGTGTCATAAACTTTTAGCATTGCTGCCAACAAGCAGAGTCTAGCCAGGCCTACCATGTTCGCCAACACGCCGCATGCAAGTTCCAAAGTTACATGCACATCATTCCTCACCGAGCTGCTCATCCATGGCTACCATCACGGACATGACCCGCTCGTAGGTCCACATGGTGACGGCGCTCGCCGGAGCCGCCTTGAGCAGACTCACAGTCAAGCCCCGATACAAGCCCCTTCGTCCTTCATTCCCCCAGATTTGGAGTAGGGTGCGCCCGACTCCGCTATGCAAGGGGATGTTGCGGTGGACGTACCTCGACCGCATCGGGCCTTGGACCTGCAGCCGTTTGCGCGTTGTGTCGAGGGGATACACGGCCGTCTTGGAGAGCACGCTGGCTATTATTCCGGCGGCGGCATCCGAGGTTCCAAAGGGAAGCGGCACAGCTGAAGTCGCCAGAACGGGCTTCAGGCCCTCGTAGCCCGCGAAGAAGAGCCCCATGTACGGCACAATCTGGCTCACGCCTGCCCCCAGGCCGCGAAAGAAGCCGGCAGGCCCTTCGTGCTCTGCAATGTGTCGGATCGACGCCGCCAGCGAAGGATATATGCGGTCCCGCCCCTGAGCCGCAAACCGAGTCCGGAGCAGGTCGAGCGGGTAGGTGAGGGTGGTTGCGCAGGCTCCGGCAGCCGCGCCGCTTATGAATGAGTTGACGGAGCCGGGCAGCTTGTATGGCTCGGGGAGTCGCTCAAGAAGGTGCGAGCTGTACGTGTAGGCGGAGAACTGGCAGCTGCCATAGGCAAGGTACAGAGCCTCGGCGGGGATGTTGCCCTTCCATAGCCCAGTGAGGCCCTCTTCGCGGAGGATGTGCTTGAGAGTGCCGAGGGTGCCTTTGTAGACGGGGCCCGTGACGTTGCGGACGCTGAGCGGGTCGGAGAGCGAGTGCACCTGGAGCTGGAGGCGGATCTTGATGACGTCGAGGGGCGCGATCACGAAGCTGTGCAGCGAGCAGTAAGCACTTGCTACCTGTGTCTAACAGGTGTTGCTCGACGACTTACCGTGACACGAGACCCGCGACGGCGCCTGCGACAGCGACTTGCGTCTTGGAGCCCTGGAAACGACGCGGCCGTCAGCCTCGTGGATTGCGGAGCGCGTACAGCCAGTAGCAGCGGAAGGAAGCCATTACCTCGTCCTTCAGCTGTGCGACTCCTGCAGCAGCCATGCGCCCAACCCCTCCCGCGTCAAGGCCTCGTGCGCGGACGAGACAGAGTCGTCGGATGGTCTGATGTGGAGATAATATATAGGCATCTGCGCCGGCAGCCCGGGGGGAGGACGAGGAATACCTCGGGCAAGCAGCCGGCGCCTTTGTTGTAAAAGTTGAGGTGTCCCCCCCGCAAACACACGCCCGGCTGTCGATCGCTCGTCCCACGGTCCGGCCGACGCCAGCCGCACACAGCCAAACCAGACCGCGACCATGTCTGTCGCCCTGCATCCGCTGCATCTCACCGCCAGACTCCCGCTGCGAGGCCTGCGCTGCCTGGCCGCGCGCGTCGCACCCCGTTACAACAATGCACCCGCCGCGTCGCCGACGACGGGCCTGTGTGCTGCGTCGGCTGCCAGCAACGGCGCGGCCCGCCGGTTCTGGAGCAACCCCCCCCGCGCTGCCTCGCCCGCCTCGCCCGCCTCGCCCGCCTCGCCTCCGCCGCAGGAGCACCTCGTCCACGGAGCCTCCAACGAGGGCCAGCTCGACGGCAAGCCCGCCCGCCACGTCGCCGTGAACATCGACGGCGATCCACGCGTTTTCGACACGGTCTTCCTGCGCGACAGCTGCACGTGCGCGCGCTGCGTCGACCCGCACAGCAAGCAGAAGCTGTTCCAGACTGCCGACATCCCCGAGGACCTCGAGGGCGCATGCCGCACCGTCGTCGACAAGGAAAAGGGCTGGGTCGTCGAGGTCGTGTGGACCAACGACGTGCCCGGCTACGGCCCCGAGCACCGCACCCGCCACTCGACTGACTGGCTGCGGCGGGCGCTGACCACGGAACTGGAACTGCGCGGCGGCGTGCGCAGCGACGAGCGCGTGCTCTGGGACCGCGAGAAGATCACGCAGAACAACAAATGGATCGACTACCGCGAGTACATGGCCTCGGATGAAGCCCTCTTCGACGCCCTCGGCCACCTGAATAAATACGGCCTCCTCTTCCTCCGCAACGTGCCCGACTCCGAGACCTCGGTCGTCGACATCGCAGGCCGCATCGGCACGCTCAAAGACACCTTTTACGGGCGCACCTGGGACGTGAAATCCAAACCGCACGCCGAGAACATCGCGTACACGAACGTCTTCCTGGGCCTACACATGGACCTCCTGTACACCTCCAACCCGCCACACCTCCAACTGCTGCACTCCCTCCGCGCCCGCGCGCCGAACGGGGAATCTTTCTTCAGCGACTCGTTCCACGCAGCCCACACCCTGCACGCGCAATCCGCATTCCACTTCCGCACCCTCTGCACCTTCCCGGTAACATACCACTACCACCACACGCCAGACCACCACTACCACTACACCCGCCCCACCATCGAACTCTTCCCCTATCCAAAATACAGCGAACCCACCAACCTCGCCATCCGAAACATAAACTGGTCGCCGCCCTTCCAAGCGCCCTTCGAGCATCGCATTGGCGGTGAGAATCAGTCCGCGTTGCGCAACTATTTGTCTGCGGCCGCGGCGTTTAATAAATTAGTTACGGCAGAGGAGAATCTGTTCGAGTATAGGTTGGAAGAGGGGGACTGCGTGATTTTTGATAATAGGCGGGTTTTGCATGCTAGGAGGGCGTTTGATGCGCAGAAGGGGGAGAGGTGGCTGAAGGGCGCGTATGTGGATGATGATGTGTTTTTTTCGAGGTTGAGGGTGTTGGAGGAACAATTTGAGGGGAAGTGGATTGCGGAGGGGGTTGTGAGGCAGGCTGTGAAGTAGGGGGTGGCGGTGAGCGGTGAGCGGAAGTAGGTAAATTGTGCTTGGTGGAAGGGGAATCGATGGATGGATGAGAGCAACGTTTTCTTGCATGGAGACGCAATGGAAGTGGAGCGAAGCGTTACGCATATAGTGTAGAAAGCATTGCTGGTTGCCAATACAAAAGTTCTTGTTACGATACTGTGAGCAATTCGAATCAAAGCAGCCTTCGATATTTTCCTACTTGCTGCCTTGCTTCCTCGCCCGCTTCACTCACTCTCGCAGGCTAGAGATGGCAGTGCAACCGGCTCAAGGGGGGGGGGGGGGGGGGGGGTAGTATTATCCCAGAAACCCTTGAACCCGGTATTAATCCAACACCCAACTACGTTCTGCGCACGACTTTAGAGCGCCAAGACATTGGATTCGATGCGCCGACAGATTGCACTTGACAGATTGCATGCATGTATTGCATGTAATATACGGTATCGAAAAAGGCCTCGAGTTGCGCTAATGGAACGCTAGAATTGTGTCAATCTATCTAGTCTACTCTAGTTCATGTCGACTATAACCCATGCCATCCCATCCGAGATTCCTATAAAATGACTGACCCCGACAGAACTGCAATCGAAGAAGCTTGTAGCAATCCCCACTCGCCTTCACTCTCTCCTCTCCTCTACTCTTTCCCCACCCCACCACCATCCTCATCCTCATCATCCTCACTCCCCCCTCAACAACCACATCCCCACCCCTATCCCTCACAAACCCCGAATGCCCACCCCTCTCCTTCTCCTTACCCCCATCTATTCCCTCCCCATCTTCCCCCGTACCTTGTCCCGCCCCGGAACTCCCCCTCAAACTACTCCCCCTTCTGCGACTCACAACCCCAGGAAATATCCTCGGTTCAATACCCTCAATGCCACTCGCGCTCCTCGTCAACGTCAGTCCAGCTCCACCTTTTTCCTCCGGACTCATTTCCCCACCCGAACCCGAGAATCCCTGACCCTGACTCTGCGAATTCGAAAACAACTGTGTCTGGCTCTGAGAGCTATTCAACCCCGAACCTATCGGCTGCGGAGGCGCCGAGCCTCCGGGGTTGAGAATCATACTCGAGCTACGTCTTGGACGTTCAAATGCTTTGTCGGCGTTTGCGAGTTCGGGTTGCGTTCTACTCGGAGAGGGAGGCGTGGGTTCGGAGGCTGTGGCAGCGGCGCCGAGGCGGGCTTGTTGGACTGGGAAGAGCGGGGAAGCGGGGATCGAGTTCGGAGGCGGGAGGGAGGAGAACTGCTGTTGATTTTGGTTTTGGTGGCCGGTTTGCGAGGTATTTGTGTGGAGAGAGGCGTTTGGGGAGCCAGGGTGGGTGGTCGCGTGTTGGGAGGATTTGGGGGTTTGTGGGGGAGGTTGGTTTGGGTTTGAGTTGGGGCCAGAGAGGTTGGAGGTTGTGAGCGTGTTAGTGCTGTTTTGGGAGGCGCGGGTGTAGCGATCGATCCTGAGGTGTGGTTAGTGGGGATAGGCAAGAGGAGAGGGGGGACGGAACTTACATGGCGAATTCTTGGGTCAAGGTTTCGTGGCGAAAGGCTTCGCGGATACTGGGTACGTTTGATTTGGCCATGTCGTTGCCGGCTACGCCGGGGAGGTGGTAGTTTGCACCGAGCCAGCGCTGCTTGATGGCATGTTCGAAGCCGCTCTGCTCGACAGAGTGCTTGGCCAACTCGCACATATCCACCGCACTGAGCTTGTATATCTGAGCCGCCACCGAGTATTCTTCAATCAGGGGCTCCTTGGTGAAGGCGAATTGAAGGGGGTCATCCGTGGACAAGGAAACGTTTAGCCCACGTCGGAAGTAGTTGAGGAAGGGATTTCGCTCGTATGCCAGGAAGAGCGCGTTGTTACTCAGCGGAGACATGGCCACTCCAATCTGCTCGAGGTAAAAGATGTACTGCAACAGCGGGACTTTTCGAAGAAGCAGTCCGTGGCTGATACTGTGAGCGCAGAGCACTGCGGCGGCGAGATGGTCCGTGTCACCGGCTTCACCACAGTGTGGGCGGAACAAGAACGTATTGAAACCCCTTTGTTTGCGCCAGACATTCAAAGATGCAATGTTGGCGAAGAGGTAATACACCCAGTAGCTATAAGGCGGGTTCTGCGTCGTGTCCCATTCTCTGGGAACAGGGAATTT